>ML783505.1:382931-396149 GCA_009831015.1 Picea engelmannii
CAGCAAAACCCCCAAACTGAATGCTCAAGAGCAATAGCAAATGCTAATCCAAAACCAGAATGAATAATAGGTGCACCCCAGCCTCTTACTTATACTTTTCCTTCTAATTCTCTGTTGAGTTAGGTTAACTCCCAGGGTTAATCGTCTATTCTTTTGTTGAGTTATATATTACTCCTTTATCCTGTCCCTTTCTTAAGTCAACTTAAAAATATAACTTTTAACTTCTTGACTTTCCCCCCCTTCAGTGTGAGACTATGACCTAGTGGGGGTGCCCAGGCCATTGAGTCTCCTCCTCACCTCTCTAAGAGGTGGGGGACATTACAAAAAGCATGGACAAGGTTGTGGTTAACTACCTCGGTGTGGCCATCCGTTTGGGGATGGAAGGTAGTAGAATGTTTTAGGTGAAAACCCAATAAATCCCACAATGTTTTCCAGAATGTGCTAAGAAAGACAACGTCGTGATCAAAGATGATGCTAGTAGGAAGGCCAAAGTGTGGCCAAACAAGGTGAAAGAACAAGGAAGTGGTTTGGGTAGTAGTAGTGGTCTTAGTGCATGGAATAAAAAGAGCCATCTTAGAGAAATGGAAAAAAAATAAAGTAGATAACATTATGTTTGTGTAAGTTCATAGGTAAACCGATAATGAAATCCATGGAAAGACAGTCCCAAGGGTGGGAAGGTAGAGGAAGGGATTGATACAAACCGAATTTATGGCTGACAGGTTTATGATGACTACACAATGCACAAGTATGAATGAAATGCTCCACTTGACAATTCATAGAAGGACAAAATAAATTTCGTTGCAAGTGCTTAACTATTTTCAGAGACCCAAAATGTCCACCATAGGAGGAAGCATGAGCCTCCTTGATCAAAGTAAGACGATCTTCATAACTTGGGACACATAATTGATTGAGTTTATATAGCCACCCATATTTGATTGTGTAATATAGAAATGGAGTTTGATTGACCTCATTTTGATCTTGCACAACATCCCATATCTCTGCAAAGAAGGGATCAGAAGCATAGAGAGGCTTCCAAGCCTCATAGGAAACAAAACACACATCTAAGATTTGAAGTATTTGCGTAGGGGGGCATCTCAAGAGATCACCGATATGATTGGATGTTCCCTTCTTGTATTTAATCACCAAGTGAAACTATTGAATGTAAGTGACCCACTTTAAATGGCATTTCTCTTGTATCTTAGTCTCAAAATCAATGAAAATCAATGGATGATGATCTATGTGGAGGATTGTTTCTTTCCCTAGGATGTAACATCATCATTGTTTCAATTCTTGGACCAAACCATATAACTCTTTGTCATAAGTGCTATAATTGTGTTTAGCATCATACAATGTCTCTAGATGGTATCAAACAGGGTGTCCTCTCTGTTTAAGAACCACAACAATAGCATATTGAAAGGAATTCATATCAATCTCAAAAGGAGATTGAATATTAGGTAAATAAAGTATAAGAGAATAACAAAGGGTATTTTTGAGAGCCTGATATTGTTGTTGTTTCAAGGGAGACCACACAAACTCATTCTGGTTGAAGAGATTATGAAGAGGGCATGCTAGCTGAGAGAAGTGAGCAATGAACCTACAATAAAAATTAATTCCACACATAAAGCTCTTAATTTCTAGAGCTGAGTGAGGCACTTGCCATTGCGAAAAATCTTGGACTTTAGTGGGATTCAAACTAACACCCTCAACGGAGATAGAAAAACCCAAATACTAAATTGAAGATTTCCTGAAAGAATATTTATGATGTTTCTCGTGCAGTTTGTGAGTGTGAAATAAGTCTATCATAGTGTGCACATGGAGAAAATGATCCTCCCAAATCTTGGTGAAAACCAAGATATATCACCAATTTTTTTCCAAGGTGTGCTATGAAATTGTCATTGATTAGCCTCATGAAAGTGACACGGGCGTTAGTAAGACTAAATGACATTACCATCCATTCATAAAGACCAAATTTGGGTTTGAAATTTTTCTTCCATGTGTCAGTTGCATTCATGTGAACCTGATGATACCCTATTGTAAGATCCATTTTCATAAAGAAGTGGAGAACCTTCAAATGAACCAGTAAATCATCAATGCATAATAGAGGGTAGAAATTATTAACGGTAGCCTTATTAAGAGTCTGATAGTTTGTGACTAGATGTCATTCTTTAGACTCCTTGGGAATGATGAATGAAGGAGAGCCACAAGGTGAAGAACTCATTTTTCGGTCGGTATTAAGAATTTGTTGGAGTTGGCATTCCACTTCCTCAACCTTACCAGGAGCCAAGTGATAAGAAGAGGCATTGGGAAAAGTGGCTCTAGGAATAAGATCAATGGAATGTTCAATGGAAAAGATGATGGTTATTCAAGAGAAACAAAGAGGATGCACGAGATAGAGGGATATGGATTTGTTGAGACTAATTTGATGAACAACAGGTTGGTCAGAAAATAAATAAGGGGATTTAGGAGAGGATGAGGTGAAGAAATATGTACGTCCATATTTCTAAATATGATATTGATTATTGAGAGCATGGTATATAGTGTGAGAGAGTTCCTGAAAGGGAATACCCAGAAGCACATCTATGCAATCCAAAGGAGACACATTGCAAAGAACAGTATTGTGGAAAACGTGGATGGAAAAATTAAGGGCACAATGTTGGGTCATCATCACATGGGGACCATCCTTCTGAACCCAACCCAACTGGTATGATGTCAGATGAGGGGTATTAGGAAGCGCCAACCACTTCACCAAATTTTGACCAACCAAATTATTTTGGTTACCATTGTCGAGGATGAGCGTGACCAAGGATTGCTTGATCTAGAAATTGTGAGTAAACAAAGGTGTTAGTAAAGAAGTCTAGGGATCAATGACCATGAGAAGGAGAGAGGGGTTTGGTTCTGTAGGATCCTACAAAATGATTAACTCAAGGGGAGACATTATGATCGAGGAGGAATTACGAGCATCAGTGAATAGAGTCTTGATAAGATTTTGATTATGAAGAACATGATATTCAATTGAGGAGTGAAACTAATATTCGTAATAAGAACACCATTTTCTAGGCTTGGGTGAGGTAGGAGAGGTAGGAGAAGAAGGCATTGATGAAGGGTCAACTTTGGATAGAGGAGAGAGAAGGAAAGGAGCGAGATTCCATTCTACAACCAAGGCTCGAAGAAAGGCCTTATCTAAGAAATATCTTTCAAATAAATCAAACTCTCTGCATAACAATAATAAAAGTCTAGAATTAAATTTAATAATGAGTACCTCTTTCGGATCTTGAACCTATAGCTGAATGTCGAGCTTCATAAACTCCTTAAAGTAGCTTTGGCCTAACTGACCCAAGATTTGGTACAGTTGCAACCAATGAGATAGGATATTTTGATGGTACCTCAGGGGATAGAAATGATTTTGTAGCACTTGAAAAAAGGAATCCCAAGAACCGATAGGTGGAGGAGTGGTCATAGGATGTTCTCCAAGTCCACCACCATAAAGGAGGTATTTACTTATGTAACGTACCCAACCACCTAGTTGAGTCCTGTTACACATTGTAACATCCCCACTACCAGCAAATCAACAAAAACAATTCTTTGATACCACATAGTATCATTCCCATCCCGAAGCTGGGAAATGCCCCACGAAATTACCAACTCTAATACCAATAATTAAAATAAAAAAATTTGGAATATGCACAGAATTATACAAACTACAACAAATAATTTCATGTATAATAATACAGGAAAACTCATAACATAAATGCACAATTATACACATAGTAATTAAATAAAAATACATAGAAGACACTCATCTTTTGTTGCAAATCACCAACTGTGGGCAGATCTCGGATATTCCTCTCAACCATAGACTTTGTTGCTCATACAATCTTAGTAGAATATCACCCCTAAGTTGGGGCTAAAACTCCACCAGAGAAAAGGATTCCTAAACCAAGATAAGGTCTTTCAACAACCAAAAACACACGGACTCGGGTGCCAACTCAAGCAAACAACCTACAGTCCCTCATTCCTCGCATGCTTGTCCCACACGAGGAAGTGTTCCCCTTCTCTGCTCAATAGTCCTTTGGATTCCCCACTTCCCTTTTAAGGCTTCAACAACATGTTGGACAGGAAGTCTCAGATCCCTGTAGCTAGAACTTGGCACCTTGGGAAAATTAATTCCCAACAATTCTCTCACATAGAGAGAAATGCTTACGGGCCTGGAAACCCACTTCTTCAATAGCTCATGGGCCTGAGAACCCACCTCTTCAATATCACACAGGCCTAAAAACCCACCTCTTCAGCTCAGTTATATCAGGTTACTCCTCAAAATAACTCCAAAGTAAAGGTATGGAAGGTAGATGACTTTTCGAGGAGGACATTTTGGGTAAGTTTCGGGAATCACATAGGATAAAAATGCGCAACAAATTAGCAAAGGAGAAGAGGGCATGGAAGACAGATAGTGCATATCCATGAGCCAGGGCACATAAGCCGAAAGTTAGTTAGGAGTTTTGTGATATTTTTTCCACATTGTAACGGGATAAGCCCCAATGTATATGTATAAATATGTATGGGTTTTGGGTAGAAAATGGTTAGAGAGGGTTGATCAAGCAAGAGTTAGTTGATGAAGTGAGTGAGTAGTGATTGAGTAAGATATGAGAAAGAAGTGACGAATGGGAAAAGGAGCTAAGTCTGCACTATATGGGCGAATGGATAGGGAATTTTGGTAGAATTGATGTATATTATTTGAGCACAGTGCACACCAGTCGTAAGGATTGAACATAAATGATTAAAATAAGAAGCCAACCATTGTTATGTAGCCCAGTTTGGGGTGAACCACATTAAATCTATGTGGCAGGATGTATGTTGTGATGTGTTTATTTTATGTTATGCTTATGGTGCATCGATAATGCATGAATGGTTAATATAAATATGTATATGATGGTTCTTCACATATGTTGAATGGTTAAGTAAGATGAATCTGACATAGGTTATTATGTTGCATGTTGAATTAATATTAAGTAAGAAATAATGTTAGAATGGTCCCCATTCCCTTCATGACTGTGGAAGTCTGGTTCCTGTAGTCCCCATAGGCACCTCGGGTGAGACTTCACCTGCTTGTGGGTGATGCCAAAACGCTCTATATCTTTGGATTTTTTGGTGAATTAATGTTGAACCTCGGGTTTTCCCCTTGCATGCCAACAAATGGTTATGTTGTCAAGACTGAGATTTGTGATTAAGGGGGATGTGGAGGCCTATAAGGAGGAGATTGGACAATCCTTGGATGTGAAGGAGATTGAGTTTACCGTAGATAAGAATAAGAATCCATGGATCAGTGCAGAGATATGGCTACAAAGGTATGTGTTTAAATATTTGCATGAAATTTTCTTCATTGAATTTTTGAATATTTTAGTAGAGTGGGTCCAAAGATTAATTGAACAGATTGGAAGATATTGTATTTTTTTTCTGAGAAATTGAACTCCTAAGTTAATTAGGAAAGTCAATTCTATAAGCAATTAGGTGTCACGTGCAGTAGATTACTGGTTGAAAAGTGTGTTGGTAGGCTACATAATTGAATTTTCCATAGATTGTATTGAGGCGTATAGCACTGTTGAAAGGGAATTCTTTAAGGGACCACATGAAATATCCCTGAAGTCACTATCTACTTGGATTTAGATGTTATTGAGTGACAAGTGAGTTATGAAAATGTAATCTGATTACTAAAATCCTTAGTGGATATAGGGGAACTGGGGTATAACCAGAGGAGGGTTTGATCGTAAAGAGGGATGAAGAGAAGGAATGAGGAATGGATGTATTGAGGATGTTGAGAGAAGAAGAGTGTACGACGAATGAAGAGATTGGAGTATTGTGTAGTGGTAAGATATTTATACCTAATAAGAAGAGGAATGTGGTTGAGAGAGAGGGGTATCACAGTGAGAACGAGTAAATAGACACTAGTGTGATAATCCATACCAAAGGAATTATACACACAGAAGAACAGATCCTTCAGCTCAGTTGGGTAGAATAAGATCCTGCTCAAATCATACTTTACATCAAGCCCATGACCTTGTGTGCATCACCAAGAATTGAGGTAAGATCAGAATCTTTGTCAATTATAGTTAGTCAAGGAAGTAAAGATAGTAGAAGAAGTAGTCAAAGTAGTGGAAGTAGTACGTTGAGTCAGAATTATTTTGTGTTATCAGGAACGAATACTACGTAGAACATGCTGGAAGGAGTAGATCCTAATTTAAGAATGCATGTCTTCCATGGAGTGGGGACAGAAGATCCAGAATAGAATTTATTCATTTGTGAGACAATATGGACTATGAAGAATTCCCAAGATGATAATGTGAAGGTTGTGTAGTTGTAAACGACATTAAAATAACACACATCATTATGGTACATGAAATATCAAACTATGACACTTGCGAGACATACTAGAACCTTGGCAGAGGTAAGACAAGCTCTATTGAAAGAGTTCCAAAAAGCTAAATATGAGTTGTAGTGCATTATAGAGTTGAAGGAGATCAAGAAGATACAAATAAATCAGTGTGGGACTATGATCAAAGATTTAAGATACTAAGGATTGGTTGACATTCCAAATTTCAGATGAATAACATAGAGAGTGGTTTATTTCAGGTTTGTTGTCGTATGCATGCTTCCCTTTGATGCAGTAGAATATTTTGTCATAGTCAGAAGCCTTAGAAATTGCAATTAAATTAAAAGCATCCGCGGTAGGAGAAAATGGCATGGGGGTGGCTCAAGTGCAATCACAGTTAGAAACTTCAAGTATTCAATTGCAAGATCTTGTGAAAGGAAAATAAAAGTGTGAGGAGGTCTGGTGCACCACATGTAGAACATAAGGTTACTATAAGAATGCATGTCCATATTTTTAGTAGTATTTTAATATAGGAGCTATGAATCCACTAGGGTTATGGTGCGATATTTGAAAAATGATGGGTCACCACCCTCATAATTGCTTGTTGATGGACAAGTATTAGAGTACTACAGGAAACCTATATTGTAACCTTTGCAAGTCTGTTGCACATTAAGAGAAGGAATTTCATGCATTTGATTTGATGAGAGAGTGCACTACAAACAAATATAGAGTCCGGGGAGAATAATATTAAGGAGGAGCATCATAGTATAATACTCCAAAAGGTTATAATCAACAGAAAGAGGAGGTTTCAGAGGCCATAGAAGAGGAGGATTCGACAGAGGTATAGGACCTATTGTATGTTATAATTGTAATCAACTTGGACATTTAGCGCGAGACTGCCCAAATCCCTGCATGACATGAACATATTGTAGACAACTATACCACGTGACATAGGATTGTCCACAATTGATTACTAAATGGAAATAAAATAGGAACGCAAATGTATAGATGATTACAACAAAGGTGCACAAGGGAAAAACTAAGATAGCAGCAGTTACACGCAGAGTAACCAAAACTAGAATTGATCCAAGGAATTAAGGAAATTGGATCCACCAGCGGGTAAGGAAAGAAGCAGAGCCTCAACCATTATTTTACCCTAAAAAGGAGAAACAGATGTATATGCAAGCAATGAAGGAATTAATAGGAGCATATTGGATAGCATCACCTTTCACCACACCACCTTTATATGACAAGTTGCCAATATATGATATACCACCAGTCTATGACCATTTAGAAAGACAAGTTGACAAGATAAGCACTTTGAATAGTTTTTTGAAAAGATGTTTAGATTTAATGAAAGATGAGTCTACTTTGAATATGTTGCTCGGAATGATTGAACATTTCTCTCAAAATAAATAGATACATGTTGCACATAGAGAAGTTAACCAGTTGCACCGCAAAAAGACATCAAATATGGAATTTCGATTCTATATGCTGATACGAAACTACGACATGGAAAATATTATTCTGGATATAGGCTCTGATGTAAATTTCATCCTGAGACAGACTTGGGAGATTATGGGATGGCCAAAGTTGATTTGGTCACCCATGTTTTGAGGTTAGTGAACCAGCATAAGATCGTTCCAGTTGGAAGGTTGACATGGGTAATTGTTAGCATTGATGGAGTATGAATCGTCGCTAATTTCGAAGTGATCAAGATAGTATATGGAAGCACTCCTTACCTAGAAATCCTTCGAATTTATTGGGAATTTGACAGTCAAACTATCATTTACCTAAAGAAGGCACATATGATGTTTGAAGTAGAAAAATTGAATTTATTGTGTCATTGGATCCTACTGAAGGAAGATGATATGTAGAACCAGTAAAAGGAAAATAGCTCGACAACTTGTATAGCATGATTGCATGGATGGAAGAATATGTGAAACCTATAGATTATGGTGTGCTTAGTTGGAGAAGTATTATTTGATGTGTATTATATTCATAAGAAGCATTGGAGAATTGGCAGCAGAGATTACACAAAGTGTCTACAAGGAAATGTGCTTGTATTACATGCGCATTGAGATGGATTGGAACTAAGGTATGTGATCCTCCAAGGTATGACGGACTAATGGATGTAGCTTATTTTGTAAGAGAATTTGAATTGAAAATATCATATTAGCAGAGATTATTAGTGTTATATGTCACGTTGAAAGTGACCACAGGAAGATGGTGGGTTGTGCATAAGGATGGAATAAGAGATTGGGTGTAGTGCAAAACACTATTGCAAGTCAGGTTCATGACAGAGAATGAAGATGCTATGTAGAATTATACAGGATTGAGATGTCTAATAGAGCATGTTACATAGTGTATTATGACATGGAATAAAGTACCTAGGAAAGAATCGACACATTTGTTCGTACACACCTTGGACACAATCCCGAAGAATTGGTACTTGGAACTGGAAGTGCGTAGAGAAATTGCAACTTGGGAAGAATTAACGCAAAATTTCAAGGTAATGTTTAGTTTCGAAGATGATGCTCCTTTAATTGAATCAACTTTGTAGGTCATCAAGAACAATATTTTCTCAGTAGAAGACTCAATAGAACTAGTACCTGTATGTAGCATACATATATCTATTGTGATCGTTGGAGAAGTTTTTCATTTTTATAATGTTGTTGAAGAAGACCAAGAGGAGGACGAAGATCCCATAAATGTTCAAATACAAGAAACTTAAGGAGAGCGTGCAGTAGAAGGACCATAACTTGAATCTATTGTGTATGCAAAGCCATTGAGAACACACAAAGTAAATATTGGTACAGAATATAATCCCAAATTTATGAACATAGGAGACTATTGAAATGATGAGACTATGTAGATGATAGTGGACTTATTGTGTGAGTATCATGATATGTTTCTGACTACTTTTTCATATATGAAAGGGATCATTGGGCAGTTAGGAGAGATGAATATTCCCTTGAATTCAGATGCTAAGCCAATGAAGCAAAGGCCATACATATTGAACCCGATGTATAAGCAGAAGATGAAAGAAGAGATAGACAAAATGTTAGAAGATGGGATTATTGAACCTGTCATGGAATTAGAGTGGATTAGTCCAATCATGGTTCAGGATAATAAGATAGGAGGAATATGAATTTGCATACCTCTAAGGAAATTAAATGATTCTTGTTTACATGATCCATTTTCTACACCATTTGCATATGAAGTGTTGGAGAATGTAAGAGGGAATAAAGTCTATTCATTCACTAATGTATTTTCAAGTTATCATCAGATAAAGATTGCACAGGAAGATAGATATAAGACTACATTCGCGACAGAATGGGGGTGTTACCAATACACAATGATGCCTTTTGGATTAAATAATTCACTAGCAGTATTTTGTATAATGGTTGTAGCAGCATTAAAGAGTTCATCCATAAGTTTTTAGAAGTATAGTTAGATGAATGGATGGTGTTTAGCTTGTTGAAATATCATATTGATATTTTTCACTTAATGTTGGATAGGTGTAGGTAGTTTCAGATAACTTTGAATTTAAGGAAGTTCATTTTCTATGCATCATTTGATATCTTATTGGGCTATGTAGTGTGTAAGAAAGGGTTGGTGGTGGATCTTGTGAATATCCTTGTGATTGTTGAATCACCACCACCTACTTCATTGCGACAGTAATGAGCAATGTTAGGGAATATAGGGTACTACAAGAAATTCATTAAATGATATGTGAAGATTACAATCCCGATGGAAATATTTCTGAAGAAGGAAAATAAGTTTCAATGGAGTGAGGAATGCCAGGAGGGTTTATATACTTTGAAGTAGAAATTGGTTACTGCGTCAATCTTGATATTTCCATATTGGAAGAAGGATTTTCATGTTCATGTGGATGCATCATCTATAGCTTTAGGAACAATATTAGCTCAGCCTAGAGAAGGATACATAGATCATCCCATTTCCTTTGAAAGTACGAATTTGTCAACTACATAACAAAACGGTAATACGACATAACGTGAAGGATTAGCAATGGTGTATGCATTGTAGAAGTTCATACATTACTTGTTGGGTTCACACTTTAATATGTATACAGACCATTTTGCGCTAAGATTTTGGGTCAATAAGCCATTGTTGGGGGGGGGGGGGGAGACTATGCATATGGCTATTATTGTTTTAGGAATATGACTTTGAGATAATTTTGAAACCAAGGAAATTTAATTCAGGATCGGATCACTTGTTGTGCAAACTATCAGGAGAAGAGGCATGAAATTTGGATGACATCTTACCATATGCGCACTTATTTTTAGTACAAATGGTTGATGATTATTTTACAAACACAGTTAATTTCTTGAGTTCGGGAGTAATTTTACCTGAGTTTATTGTTGTGCAGAAGAAGCAATTAGTATTGAAGGCAACAAACTATCAACTTATAGGAGAAAATATGTGCAAGTTAGGCACAAATGGTATTATGTGACAATGTGTATTAGAACATTAAAGAAATGTGATATTTTCAGAGGCACATGAAGGGGTTGTAGGAGGTCACTACGCAGGAAAAGAAACAACTCAGAATATTTTTGTGCAGGATTATTGTGGCCTACCCTCCATAAGGATGCGAATGAAGTTTTTAAGATTTGTGATGTTTTCAAAAGAATTGGGAAGCCTTCCATGAGAGATGAGATGCCCTTAGTACCACAAGTGATATTACAAGATTTTTATAAATGAGTAGTAGACTTTGTTGTACCAATCAATCCACCAACAAAGAGATCAGGAAACAAATACATCATTATGATGACACATTACTTAACCACATAGGCCAAAATAGAACCAGTAAGAGATTGCAGCATGGAGAGAGCTGCACAATTTTTGTTTGAAAATTTGGTGACAAAATTTGGATGCCCTAGAATACTTATGAGTGATCAGGGAACTCATTTTATGAATAGGACGATTGCAAAATTTACAGAGGAGTTTCATATTCATCATTAGAAGAGCACAACGTATCATCCTTAGGAAAATGGAACAGTGGAAGCATTCAATAAGATACTAGAACATGCACTAATGAAGGTGTGTAATGTAAGCTAAGATGATTGGGACTTGAATATTCCAGCAGTATTATGAGCGTATAGGACTACAAGTAAGAAGTTTCCAGAACACACCCCATTCATATTAGTGTATGGCCAAGAAGTTTTTATGCCTATGGAATTCATTGTACCGATTTTGCGTAATGTCATGCTAACATAGCTTACATATTATGGCACAGTGGAGAAGAGACTTCCAAAGCTAGTAGAGCTAGAAGAGGACCGATTTGTAGCAGGTTTCCATCATTAAGCTCAGAAAGTGCGTGAGAAAGAACGACATGATAGGAACATTAAATAGAAGAAGTTCCAGAAAAGAGACTTAGTTTTACTTTATGAAAACAAGTTTTTGCAGCAACCGAGGAAGTTTCAGATGCATTGGTTGGGCTCGTAAATGATCATATTTGTTACAAACGTAGGTGTTTTTTAGTTGGAGAATATAAATGGAGAATTTTTGGAAGGACTGGTTAATGGTAGTTGGTTGAAACCATATAGGGACAGTCGTACTTCCACTCATTAGTCGTAGCGCACAATATGTGTACCATAGTACTTGTATAAAGTGTATTATAGAAGAGAAAGAAAAAGAAAATAAGAAAAGCAATAAAATAATTTGAAGGATGACATGATGCAAAAGGATAAATGACTAAGGAACTAAATCTAAAAAGTGTCACAGAGATGTGGAATGAGGAAGGAACTATGCACAAGAGGGAATATTGAAGTGCAACAAAGATATGTGTAGAGGGCAGGAAAATCATTAAGGGTCAAACTTGATGGGACAAGAATTAAAGAGCGATCATAACGACGAAGTAATGCAGATGTGTAGTCATAAATGGAAAGCGGTGATGGGATCGTGACATACTAGAAAAATATCGACCATAATCTGTAGAATCAGTCAAATTTATTGTAGAGTATGGAAAGAATTGAATGTGAAGTACAAATTGAATTAGACTATAGGTTTGGGCACGAAGAACATAAAAAGTTGGCGACAAGTGATAAAAGCGGTTGAAGCATCGACGTAAAGAAGTTATTGTCATTTGAGTTTTCATAGAGAGCACCGAAATCATAGAGCCGAGTGATCACAAACAAAGTTGAATAATTTAGTTGAAAAACAAGAATTTGAAGGAGAAAATGGTGCCACCAAAGGAAAGAGAAGCTTCATCATAGCCAAAGAAACAACGCACCGGGAAGACATCGATACATGTGACCAAGGAAACACCAGGAGAATCAACATCGGTTTCAACCCTAGTTAACTATCCAATGGATTATATATCACCAAGGAAGATGACACCAAAGCAAGTGAAGTTACAAAAAGAGCTGAAGTATGAACTCGTAGAGCTTGAAATTCCACAAGGTGCGATCATTGAGGAATATATGATCGACACAATAGGAAGCATGAGGTATGCATACCATGACTTGAATGATATGAAGAAGTTTCCATAATTGGATATGGACAAGTACATAATTGTATGAATCACTCTTGATTCACAAGAAATCATAGTAGAACCACATGAATGGGTGACAGGGCTATAAAAAATAGGTATTCTGAACTTTTTTAATATTCCACATTTTGGCAGGAGCACAGAGTTAAATATTTGTGTCAAGTTATTACTTAGTTGTCTGCATGAAGGATTTATATGGTTATTGTTTATGGATAAATCCGTAAGTGCGGACACAAACCGATCTCCCCAGATCCACCTGGATCTGGAACAAACTGTGACAGAATATACCGCTTTCCCTAGATCTAACTATTGAATTAAATTGGAAGTGAGAAGAAGATAT
>ML783505.1:396249-417489 GCA_009831015.1 Picea engelmannii
TCAAAACCCCGATAGAAGCAACCCCGAATCCCGATATTGAACCAGGGATTCGGCATTTCGCTAACGTAGGCTTCTGGGGATTTCTCAATTATGGGAGATTAACCCAAAAATTTTAAATTTTGATAGTGGGTGTGTTACACCTTTCCTCAACAATCAGACAGTTCTGCTGAACTCCAGCTCTCCGACCTTCAGGAGTTCTCACATCTCTACACACACAAATATATATAGTGAATTTCCTTGAGGTGACAAATATTCTTCCCCTCATCCTCTCCAAATCAACAGTCCTGATTCTCTTTGAGACTTCAGCTCTTTCCAACCAAGACCATATCAATGATTCTTCGACCTCCTCCTCGATCAACGATCGATATCTCCTTCAAGACGTCGATGCTTTCATCCTCTGCTTTCCTCCAAAGTTCTTTTTACCCAGAGTTCCATATCTGGCACCATGTGTCCACTTTCATATCAATGACTAAGATTTACTTCGGATGTTTCTCCTCCTCCTTGTCCAAAAAATTCTGAAGTTTTGGATCTTATGCCACCTATCCTCCTTGATGATGGACGGTACCAATTCACTTCAGCACTTCGAGACTTTGACAAGTCCACTTCTCCTGCATACACAAGGGTTAAGTCTTTTGCGCTTACCTCCAGATCCAATGGTTGTTGGTCCTTCGCGCTCAAACCTAACCGATGGCATTCGTTACTCTCCTCTGTTCTTCCTTTGTTCTGCTAGATTTTGATCTAATAGTCCAAGCTTCTCCCCACAACCAATCTTATGGTTTTTGCCTCTCCTCCTCCTGAGATTTTGACTTCTTCTGCCTTGGAATATGTTGTCAGTGTTCAAAGGATTCATCCTTTGAGATTTCTCCTGCAAGTCCACCTCCTGGATCTTGTCTTCTCTCTCGTAAGCGTTATCTCTTCTGAGATTTAGGACTTAGAATGAGTCTGTCTCCCATGCACTCCTTGCATTATCTCTTCTGCGCTTTTCGGTTTACTCAGTCTCTTAAGGGTCTCATCCCTTTTGTTTCCTTTCAAAGGAAAACTTCGTGCCCTCCTGACAACCTTTTTCTCAAAGCACACCTTGCTGATTGTTTTCTATAGAGTGTTCAATAGCTCTGTGAGTATATTCCCCTGATACTCTTATCCCTAAACTTGATAAAGATTTCTCTCTGTGCACACTTGCACTTTCTCGATGCCCGCCTGGAGGAGACCTACAAAGTTCTCAGTGATTATATCTCTCTCTAAACTCAACAGAGAGTTCTACCTGTGCACTCCTTTCACTTCTGTTGATGAAGGTTCAACAGTATCTCTCCTGAGCTTCTTTGAGGTTAAATTACCTCTGTCAATGCACTCCTTGTAGACAATGTGCACTGTTTGCACTCGAAAACTCAAAGAAGAGAAACAATTGAAACTTATTCAATACTTCACCAGTTTACGCATTCAAACCATGAACAACTTATAAAAACATAATAATGAACATAAATACATAAACACACTATATGCAGGAAAAAATGATTTTCTATTATCTCTATGAGTGTCTCCTAATCGTTCTATGAAAATTTGATTTGTTTCTAACACTCACTGAACTCTACAAACACAACGTGCAGTCAACCAGAATTTTCCAGGCCATCATTCCTTAACAAATCCCACAACATTCATAAACAAATCTAATTTAACAAAACATTTAGATTTCATTTTCTTTTTGAGATATTCTCTGCTCTGTAATAATTTTTGGGCACTATCCCCTTTCTCTCAGTCCCCAATCCATGTGATCACGAGCCATGACCAAACACTAGATCACTAGGTGCTTACTCGGGCCTTCGGCTTGAGAAGTTTTCAAAGCACAAAACAACAGACCCTCTGAGTTTCGAATTAATGAACTCGCGAAGTAGGGTGGATCAACCATCCACGTCTACTCAGAATCCAATGACTGACACTTACTATGGAACCTTAGGTGTCTGAGTTTCGAAACTTCGGGTCTTCGGGATTCTGGAGCTTCGGAGGATTTCGCATCCACACATCCAAATTGTTAATCTCCAAACATTCCCAATCACCTTTGGTGACGTCATTACATCACATCACTTAATGTTTTCCAATTGCAGTGGAATGCAATGGTGTTTTGGATTAACCCGCCTTTCATCCTGCAATTCTTTTGACGTTGACATGTAACTCGTTTGTGAAACTGCGGTTTGGATTGCAGGACCGCCTTGGATAATTAACTTCCGTTAAAATTGGGTCCTCGAAATTCCTCCCCACCGTCGATCTAGATGTATCATGATCAACGTTAGTGTGGGTGCTCTGACCTTTAACTACGTTACATAACCTCATTCCCACTAGCCTTGCTCATACAGAAAGTCACATGGTGGAATACTAGTGGTTTATACATGGCCCACTCAGATGGGTGACACGCATCACGTTCCAAATGGAATTTCAATATTCCATGGGTTCAGAACCCACTTACATGGCACACATCCCATGTATCCACGTCCATCCAAGTGGTGTCATCATGAATCACTACCTTGGCTCTTCGGGAGCTTTCACCCTTCACTAATCTGTTTGACCTTTTTAACATTGGCTTGATCCAACGGTCAAGATCTTCTCCCCATATCTATGATGTAGATAAACTTCGGGACTTCGGAGCTTCAGGCTTTGGGATTTCTCTTATTTTTCATCAACCTCATCGAAGTCGTGAATTCCGAAGGGCTTCCAGGTTAACTCCTCTACACCTTCCCCAGATCTGATGGTCGTAAGGGATTTCCCTTCCTTCTGGATAGATTCTACGGCACAGAACAGACTCTGTTACTCTACATATTTCCAAAGGAATTCATGGCTAACTGCCTCACAACATTCCTAGATCTGATGGTCGTGAAGGATTTTCCTTCTCCTGAATAGATCCTAAGGTCCACGTTACTTTGTGCCCCAATACCACTTATGTCGTGGTTTTACGACACCGCTACTCCTCCTGAACTTCGTAACACAGCCAAGGTCACTTCTTGGCACTCAGGAAGGTTATGAGGTTCAAAATTGATCATCTAGACACAATTTCCACTTGAACCTTGAGTCCAATGACCACTTACCCAGCCCATATAGGCTCTACATTGAAACCTTGGGTCAGAACTTGAGTTTTGTCCATTTCAACAACAACTCCTTCCGAAAATATTGCTTCAACTTCCACTAACATGGCACATCCAGGCTCAGTGTTGAAACCATGCTCTGATACCAAATTGTAACATCCCCAACCCTCCAAATACTGGGTAATGCTACCATGTAGAATATACACTCATATGATATATATGCATTTTAATGAATTTAAAACACTTAATCACGATAAATACAGAATTACTACTACCAGTCCAGAATCAATGGAACTAACCATAATTCATATACGCAACAGAATACATGATAACATTCAAGTATAAAAAAAACATGCATAAAATACATAATTAAGAACAACAATGATACTTATCTTTTAGCTGGAGTAAATCCACCAACTACGTGCAGACCTTCCACGAACCTCCCAGCCTTAGACCATGTTGCTCATCACTCTCAGTAGTAGGTCACCCCTGAGCTGGGAATAAACTCCACCTAGGGTAAGGGAATCCTATACTAGGCTAAGGTTAAAGGAAACTGCACAGAGCAAGTGGACAGATTCTCTCCAAGAGCCTTCTTACGCCCTCTACTCATGGACTCTCATTCCCCACATGCATGTTCCACCCGAGAGTATACACCTTCACTATCACATAGTCCATCAACTACTTCACCTCCCTCTTAGGGTCTCGACAACAGTCCGGATCAAGAATCCTCAGAGATTCCTAGCTCGTGTTGGAATCTCTCTGGGAGAAAACCACTTCCCAGCAAACTCTCTCACTCGGGACAGTTTCTCACAAGCCTGACAACCTGCCTCTTCAACCACAGGCTTGACAACCTGCCTCTTCAACCACGGGGATGACAACCCGCTTCTTCAACCGCAACCACTTCTCTCATGTGGAGAGAGTCTTTCTCACAGGCCTGAAAACCTGCTTCTTCAACTCAATTCCAACACAGTGAGGCAATAAAAAAGTTTGGTAAGGAACAAACGACCGCAGCAAGCCACACTTAGTCCAAGAACTGCGTGGCCACAACAGCCCATAGTCACGACACCACACAGCTTCGGTAATACACAGGATGTGCAGGCTTCACAGAAGATGTGTCTCAGTCCAAGAGTTCACACTAGGTTCAGGATGCGTGACCAGAGGAAAAAACACATAGGTCGATGATGGAGGCCTTGGGTTTAGGTGGAGGATGGGAGAATGGCCGAACGAACAACCTTCCCGTGAGGGTTTCCTTCCCTGTGTGCGGGTAAGAAAATGCAGACACAGAGGAAAAACAGTTCAAACGCCCCATATCCCAGTGAACTCAGGTGAAGGATGACAAATGAGGAGAGAACCCCCAACATGACTAACTTCTTCAGCTTTAACTACATGCGCCCAGGTTGACGAATGAGGATCGAACCCCCAACACGACTGACTTCTTCATATTTAACTGCATGCGCCCAGGTCGACACCTATCTTCCTGGAGATGCATGCACTCCATTTGGAGCTACATGCACTCCATTTTGCATATGTTCCCTTTCCATGAACTTAGGACAACACTTGGTCAATTGACCACCTTATCCTTTTAGGAAATAATAATAAATTATTATCCCATTTAGAGGTAATCCCCCCTAGCTTAGCTCCTAGGCCCAAAAAATTAGCCTCCTCCCTTGCCCAACCTTGTGGAAACTTAGTCCCCCATCACTCTTTCTTCATGGTTGGTCTATACGCAGTGAATTTTATATTTTTATTAATGATTTTTCATAATTACATATACAAAACAAGCTCATGGCCTTAAGCCTCTAGGCTCTCCAGCCTAATAACATATAAGTCTTCAACTTATAAACACTTGGCTCACCAGGCTATAAACATAATTACAATTCAACAATAATAATTGGGGCTCATCCTTGGGGTATTACAGAAAGGAACCTAGACGTCCAAGCATAGATTGTCACACTGTGACATATTTTGGAGACAAACATGATTGCACAAGTTAGTACAAGAAAACGAGAGCTAATGGAGAGCACAACAAACACAATAGAGGTGAAATAGATGACATCTCACCCATCTCCAACATTAAGAGAGTGACAAGGGATGAATATAGCAGCGGGGATTTAGAGTTCCCTACAACAGAATTACAGGAGCATGCAAAGGCACTTAGTCATATTGACTTGGATCTATCTCAATTGTTGGTAGAATTGTTTCATTATTTGAATACAAGCATGACGCGGGAACTACAAGTGCATGTGATGTCAACGTCAATGGAGTTGACAAAGGAAATCACAGATAAGGATGTGTTGCAAGAAAAATATGATCAACTTAGGATATAGTAGGATGACGTTGCATAGAGGATAGGGAGAGTGAAATAGGAAATCTAGGGGTTTATAATATTATTCCAAAAATGTGTAGGGAGGAAGACACCTCATTAGAAGAACATATGAAAAGTATCAGTGAGGCCATTCGGGGCTTCCATGTTAGATATTCTTTAAATTAGTAGCGGTAGATTTACCAGAATATTTAGATATTCTTTTACATTCAATAAACATATACTGAAAATATAAGAAGATAGACAAGCACAAGAAGGGACAAACATTTATCCTGGGAAAACCCCAAACTCAGGGAAAAACCCAACCAACATTTATTAAAGAGATTATTTTTTATAATACAATCCAACCATGAACAAGATCATATTCACAAGAGAAAAATATTGATAATGAAGAAACCCTTACAACAAGAACTTATCTCTTCTTGGAAAACCCTAGTAAGGGTAGAAAACTGCACCACCACACAAAGATTATGCACTTCTCCTAAAGATAGCACACAAGAGAAATCACCAAAACCACCAATAACCCAAGTTGTTGCAATAGTTGTGTCTTCTCCTTGCCTCAGTCTTCCACCTTTTACTTGAGTGAGATAGTTTTGTAAGTGATTAATCAAATGAACAAGGCTTCACTTTATTTATAGTCTTCAAGTCTCTTAGCTGGGGCCGACTTCTCTTCCTAGAATTCTATTTTCACTTTATTATTTTCCTGTGGGATGACTTTTCTTCCTAAAAATTTTATTTCAAATTTATTTTTTTCTTTTGGGTCAACTTATCTACCGAGGTGTTCTTCAATTGTTCAGTGGTCTTCCTTTGACTTCTTGTAATCTTCTTCTTCTCTAAGAAAATTTGTTCATGAGGGAATACCTCTCATTTCTACCAAAACATAAACACTCCCTCTTAGCTAGGGAGGTATTATTTTATGATGTTCTCTTCTAGTAGTCCCAATCACACCCATTGATTTCACATGGCAGCAAAAAGACTACCACCATAGTCACAAGACTACATTGCAAGTATATATGATATTTCTCCTCTCCAATTATTCCCAATCACACACATCCACTTCACATGTTATGGGAAAGAATACCACCATAGACCCATTCACACCTATCCACTTCACATGGCTTATTCAAGGCTACACCATGGTCCCAATCACACCTAGCCACTTCACATGGCATAAGAAAGACCATGCTACAAGTCCTAATCACACTTATCCACTTCACATGGATTAGGAAAGACTTGTACCAGGCTACTCATTACTCACTCAGTCACTTCACATGATTGATCTGGGAAACCCTTGGCCAAAGGGAGATTATCAACCCATTGTAGGAGAAACATCACAACTCCCTCTTAATGAGGGTGTACATTCTACATGAAGCCAAGATTGAATCTAAAATACTTATACTTCACTCTGGATAGAGGCTTGGTGAGAATGTATGTTATCATCTCATCTGTGGATATGTACC
The DNA here is from genome assembly GCA_009831015.1 of Picea engelmannii. Classification (NCBI taxonomy): domain Eukaryota; kingdom Viridiplantae; phylum Streptophyta; class Pinopsida; order Pinales; family Pinaceae; genus Picea; species Picea engelmannii. Next base: position 403,104 of record ML783505.1, read on the forward strand.
AGAGCTCCAATGCTCCTTTCTTCACCATGTCTCGAATGAAATGGTATTTTATATCTACAATATTTGACTTGTGTGAAATGGCATTTTATATCTACATGCTTTGGCTTGCGTGAAATAATAGATTCTATGAAAGCTTCACACAACTTTGATTATCACAGTATATCAAATTTATCTCCAACTCTATATCAAATAATCATGCAAGCAACTTTTGAAGCCACACTTCTTTACGGCTTGCAATATTCGCTACTATATATTCTTCCTCTAATGTATTGAGTTCCACTGACAATTGTTTTCTACTCAACCATGAGACCATATCTGATCCCAAACTGAAGTAACATATGGATGTAATTTTCTGGTCCACTGCACTCACCACCCAGTTAGAGTCTATATAACCTTTCATCTTTACTTCACCATCTGAGACATATCTAATGCCATATCCAATCGTACCATGTAGGTACCTCAACACATGGTTTGTTGCTACCAAATATACATGTCTAGGCTCAACCATGTACTGACTCGAAGTGTTCACTGCAAAGCATATATATGTCATGGTGTTAGCTAGGTACATCAAGGATCCAATCAATTTTTTGTACATCGTGGGATCAACCAAATATGATGAAGAATCACTCAAGAGCTTCATATTCATAATCATAGGTGTGGCCATGGACTTGCAGTCCATCATATTGAATCTTTGCAGGATCTCAATTGTATACTTTCCTTCGATAAGGAATATGTTATTTGGTCTCTTTCACACCTCTAATCCCAAAAAATAGTGCATCAAACCTAGATCCTTCCTTTCAAACACTGAAGAGAGATCCCTCTTGCACCCACCTATGACCTTCTCATCCCCTGTAAGAAATATGTCATCTACATATAGTACCAATATCAAGGGGAAATCATCTTCAACCTTGTAGTAAAGGTTGGGATCTACATCACTCTTGGTAAACCCAAATCTCATCAAATAACTTTCTATTCTATAATACCATGCCTTGGGTGTCTTCTTAATCCCGTACAAAGATTTCTTCAATTTATAAACATGGGACTCCTTCCCATAGATCACAAAACTTTGTGGTTGTTATATGTACACTGCTTCTTTAATTACACCATTCAAGAAGGTTGTATTTACATTCATATGGTGTAATTTCCAACCCATAACAAAAGAAATGTAAATAATAGATATAGTAGAAGTGTACCTGGCTACTTGAGCAAATGTCTCATCATAATATTTTCCATCTTTCTAGGAGAATCCTCTAGCCAAAAATCTATATTTGTACTTCTTTATGATTCCATATGAAACATGCTTGATCTTGTATATCCACTTGGAAGTCATCACTGACTTCCCTTATGATCTCGGAACCATTTCCCACACATCATTCTGGATGGGTACTCTTCCATCATAATATCCTTCCACACTTGTTGCTTTGTATCTTCCTCATAAGTTGAAGGTTGTAAATCAATGATCTTACTCATTAGTGCCACATATCTAGAAAAATTGTGTGGTCTCTTTCTCTCTCTATAACTTGACTCCCTCTAATTCGATACATTGTGGGGTCATCTTCCTCACCACTAGTGGAGCCACATGCTCCTCCTCATAACTGGAGAGTTTTGGAATCATTGATGTGATTGATCGATGTCATATAACTCGAGAACCTCATAGGTCATTGGATCGCTTTGAAATATTCACTGAGAGTTGCATGCCTTTCGACATCCTTCAAAGTATCACAAATCCATCTTGGCCTCTTTCTAGTCACTATAATATCTCTAGGTAGATCCAATGGCTCTTCTAGCTCTACTGACTCTTCCTAATGATCTTAATAGTGAAAAATTCAACTAGAGGGATCTGTATGATCATCCTTCATATCCTTCTACTCCTCATAATCAATCCCCATATGAGACACTTTATGTCCCATAAAAGTACCCTTCTTTCTAGAAGGTTATAACTTCATCCTCTTCTGCTTTGGTACACGGATGTATACTTTCATGTATACAAATTCTTGTCTGGATAGTCTTCTCCATGTCTTAAACTATAGATCATCTACCTTATTTACTCCTACAACTATCACTATAGCTCCCTCTTATGGATATAACCTATGACATGCCTGGAACAAGAACATGAACAAGTACAATCGTCACTATAGCTCTTTCTCAGAGTTATCACTGTGACCTGCCTGGAACAAGAATAATAAGAAAAAACAACAATTTTATACTGTTGTGACCAATTATTCCTCCATGGTAACCTACCTGGAAAAAACAAGGACATATCCATGGTAACCTCCATGGAATTTACAATGTAACATGCCTAGGACATTGACAACAACCAAGAACATCTCCTAGAAGAGATCAATTTCATCTTGTAAATAAGTGCATCATTAGTACTAGATGGTGAGCATTAAGATAATTATCATTGTACCAACAATATTCAAGCTTTACTAAACATTTGATAGAAAAAGTAATCAACAGTAATAGAACTCTAAAGAGTGTTGTCCCATTTACAACATTTACTTAAGATGTAGGAATATAAAATATCAAACCTGATATGCAAACTTGGAGTCTTGTTTTTGTTCCATTTGATTTTGAGATGTCATATATTGTAGGAGACATTATCACTGTTGCCTCCAACTCTTGAGCCTCCTTTGACTACACTAGATCTAGGATCCCTTGTCACTTCTCGAACAAATGTCCTTTTTCCAAGTGTACATCCCTTGCAAACACCCTCATGATATAACTTATATACAAGTTCATACCTATGAAATTTTTACCACCATCTAGCTTGTCTTCTATTCTCAAGCTTTGTGCAATTGGAAACTGTAAACTACAACTGCAATTGGTGAATGGAAACTGCAACTGTAGCTGCAATTGCAACTCCAGCCGTAACTAGCAACTACAACTATAACTGGCAACTGCAACTGCACTTATAAATTTCAACTTTCAGCAAGTTTTAATATGAGACCACCAGGAGGTGCGCTAGGCTATGGTGAGCTGATCTATGTCAAAATTAATCTCGGTGTCCTCCAATAAATTTATCAATGAGCTTGACAAAAATAAATTCTATAGCTACAAATCTCAACAATGCGACCTTTCATTTTTTCTCATGATATTCCTTCTAGTGATTAGATTTTTCTGAAGGTAACCAGCTCTGATTCCATGTTATTTTTTTTTTAAATTAGTAGTAGTAGATTTACTAGAATATTATTTAGATCTTATTTTATATTCAATAACCATATACTAAAAATATAAGCAGATAGAAAAGCACAAGAAGACACAAATATTTATCCTAGAAAAACCCCAAACTCGGGGGAAAACCTAGCCACATTTTCTTAGAGAGATTATTTTTTATAACACAATCCAAGCATGAACAAGCTCTTATTCAAAAGTGGAAAGTATTGATAATGAAGAAACCATGACAACAAGAAATTATCTCTTCTTGTCAAACCCTAGCAAGGGTAGACAACTGTAGCACCACACAAATCTAGCACACTTCTCCTAGAGATAGTGCACAAGAGAAATCACCAAAACCACTAAGAACCCCAATTGTTGTAGTATTTGTGTCTTTTCCTTGTCTCGGTATTGCACCTTCTTCTTGAGTGAGATAGGTGTGTCAATGATTGATCAAATGAAAAAGGCATCACTTTATTTATAGTCTTCATGTCACTTAGTTGGGGCTGACTTCTCTTCCTAGATTTCTATTTTCATTTTATTCTTTTCCTATGGGCTGACTTCTCTTCCTGGAAATTTTGTTTCCACTTTATTCTTTTCATGTGGTTCAACTTCTCTTATGAGTTGTCCTTCAACTATTCAGTGGTATTCCTTTGACTTCCTGGAATATTCTTCTTCTCTAAGAAAATTTGTCCAGGAAGGAATACCTCTCGCTACTACCAAAACATCAACACTCCCTCTTATCTAGGGATATATTCTTCTATGATTTTCTCTTCTAGTACTCCTAATACACCTTTCCATTTCACGTGGCATGGGAAATACTACCACCATAGTCACAAGAATACGCTACAAGTATCTATGATGTTTCTCCTCTCCTAGTAGTCCTAATCACACCCATCCACTTCACATGGTATGGGAAAGACTACCACTATAGCCCCATGCACACTTAGCCACTTCACATGGATTAGAAAAGTCTACATCATGGTCCCAATCACACTTATCCAATTCACAACGCGTAGGAAAGACCACACTAGAAGTCCCAATCACACCTAGCCACTTGACATGGTGTAGGAAATACCATGCTAGAAGTCTCAATCACACCTAGCCACTTCACATGGTATAGTAAAGACTTGTACCAGGCTACTCATTACTCCCTCAATCACTTCACATGACTTATCTAGGAAACCTTTGGCCAAAGGGAGAGTATCTACCCATTGTAGGAGAAACATCACAACTCCCTCTCAATGAGGGTGAACATTCTATATCACACCAATCTTGTCTTTGAAGTACTCATACTTCACTCTAGACAGATGATTGGTGAGAATGTATGTTATCTGCTCATATGTGGATATGTACCAAAGCTCCAATGCTAATTTCTACACCATGTCTCAAATGAAATGGTATTTAATCTCTATGTGCTTTGAATTTTCATGAAATAATGGATTCTCTGAGAAATTCACACAACTTTGATTATCACAGTATATAAAAGTTGGCACCAACTCTAGATCAAATAACCATGCAAGCAACTCCTGAAACCACATTTCTTCATGGTTTGCAATATTGGTTGCTATATATTCTGCCTCTATTGTACTAAGTGCCAAAAATTGTTTTCTACTCAACCATGAGATCATACTTGATCCCAAAATAAAGCAACATCTTGATGTCCTTTTTTGATCCACTGCACTCCCCGCCTAGTCAGAGTCTATATAAAATTGCATATTTACTTCACCATCCAAGACATATCTGAGTCCATATCCAACCGTACTAGGAAGGTACCTCAACACATGCTATGTTGCTAATAAATGTACATGTCTAGGCTCAACCATGTACTAAGTCAAAGTGTTCACTGCAAAGCATATATCCGGCATAGTGTTAACAAGGTATATCAAGGATCTGATCAAGTGTCTGTACATCATGGGATCAACCAAATCTAAATACGAATCACTCAAGAGCTTTAGATTTGTAATCATATGATACAGATGGATGTTGGTGGCCTCCCACCTATTCCAACTCGCTCATTTTGGCAGTTTTCCAGTTTGGCATTTTTTTCCTCTAGATGGATGTCGGTGGCCTCCCACCTATTCCAACTGGCTCATTTTGAGAGTTTTCCAGTTTGTCATTTTTTCCTAGTTTTTTGGTCCCTGACTTCCGGAGCCGTTTTGAGGCCCTAAACAATGTTTTTGGGGCTCACCACAATCAGTTTGTAATTAAAATTAGTTTTTGTTGGAAACATGTGTAGTCCTCAGAAAGACCTTTCCAATGGGCTATCGTTCTCCTAAAATAGAGATCGTATGCAAAAGTAACGACCCTAGGAAGTTGATGTACTAACTTACCCAAACGGGGCCCACGTGACTTTTGGTGCTTCATCTTCTAGGGTTAGGTTTTTGGATGTCTAGGGTTTTTGGTATTCATGTTTATTTTAAAAAGGCCTTCAGAGCCTCATTGTAATCATCTTCTTGCGAATGAGCGCAACCATCACATCTATTCTCAGAGATAATCAGCCACCATTCTAGTAAGCTTGTTTTCTGTTGCATTTTACTGTTTCATCTTATTTCCTTATAGAATAGAACCCAGTTTTATTGTATATTTTTTATTATGTGTTAAGAATGTTTTGATAATAATATGTATTCATTTCATTCTACTCATGAAATCCAGATCAGTGGTATCAGAGCGGTCTGATCTTTGTCGTTCTTAATGCACGTCCCCAACGAGGTCAAGGTACAAAGAATTTGGTGTCGAGCTTGTTTATCTTGAGGACAAAATATCTCGCACTCCCAAATGACCTCTCATGGTGGGAGAAAATAAAGATGACGGGACAGGAGATCCCTTCAAAATGTTGCTCGAGGAAGCCCTCACGCAACAGAGGAATGAGATGATGGATAGTTTTGTGAAAATCCTTTGGCGGCTACCAAAAGGCGACGCATCTTCCTCAAACGAAGGTGTTACACCCTTCAAGGTACAAATAAACTTTGATATTCCTATATTTGAATGTCATATAGACACAAATGTTGTAGACAAATGGTTGAATCTGCTAGAAGGGTATTTATTTGTCCATAAATTCTCGAATAGATAAAAAATTACTTTTGCGCTCCTCAAATTCGTTCCCCATGTCAAGGATTGGTGGGAAACTTTCTGTGAAAAAAACGAAATAGAGGAACACTCATTATTTACATTCGCGATCACCTAGGATTCCTTCGGGGATGATATTAAAGAACAATACTACCCTGTTGGAATTTATGACAACATGTACACAAAATGGACCACACTATAGCGAGAAAGAGACTAAGCAGTTCTCGAGTTCACAAATATATTCCATACCTTGCACACCAAGATGGGTATTAAATATTCTAAGTGACATATAGTGCTTAAGTATCGTGGTGGTCTGCATAGATACATACAGATCGAAATGGAGTTTCCGGACATATCATCCTTAGGCACGACCTACCGATATGTTGTCAAAATCGAGCAGAATCTCAAACAAAAATGTGGTAAATTGGGCCTAGGAACCCCTCACAGGAAAATCCAGGAAAGGGTAGCCCCAACCCACAAAAAAAGGGACAGAGAAAATATGGACAGCCTCAGGACAACTAGTCCAGTCCGCAAGCAAAGAAGGACACTGGAAGACAAAGAAATATATCAGGAAGTGGTGTGACTTCCATAAGAGCCCCTAGCATAACACTCATGATTGTCGCTCAAAGTAGTAGGTGGTGGCTAAGGTGAAATCCTTTGAATCATATGTGGGTTCTGACTCTAAGTCAGAACCAGAAAGGGCTAGATGGATCATTGATGTAGAACCCATTTCTATTGTTGCTACCACTAAGCTATAGCCCGGTGAACCAGACGAGCCATAGGAAGGTGAGCACCTTTTTCATTCATAGATGTGGGTGAAGGGTACCCAACTTCACTTCATTGTTGATAGTGGTAGCCAGAAGAACCTCATCCTAGCAGAGGTTGTCAAGTGACTTGCCCTGCTGAAAATGTCACACCTGTAGCCCTACACCATCAGATGGCTTCACCAAGGAACTGACATCCGCATCATCCAACAATGCCACATTTCATATGGCATCAATCCCTTCAAATATGAGTTATTGTGTGATGTTTCCCCTCTCAAAGTTTGTAATGTTCTTTTGGGCCAACCATATTTATGGAAATGCCATGTTGTATATGAGTCTAGGCCTCACAGTGTTATTATTACTTTAAACAAGAAATTGTACAGGATACCTAAGGAAGTCCCACCTAGTGTTATTTCCTTGATCTCTGTCAAGCAATGCAGGAAGGTCATCTCTCAAATGGATAATTTTTCCTTCTTCATGATTCGCTCTTAAAATGAGCGAAATATCATAGCCACATCCAGGTTCTCTATGGCTGACCTCTCCACATAGCAGAAGCAACTGGATAAGGTTGTGGAAGAATATGCAGATATTTTATCCTCACCTACCGGGGTACCTCTGCACTGTCAGGTCAAGCACCCCATCCATATGACCCCCGATGTATCACTTCCCAATGGGCCATTCTGTCACTCCTCTCTGTCATAGAATGAGGAGATCAATTGAAAGATCCAAGAACTGCTCCACAAGGGCCACATCTGTCCCAGCTCATCACCTTGCAGAAGCCCAATAGTGTTGGTATAGAAGAAAGATGGAACCTGAAAAATTTGTGATTATCGAGCCCTGAATAAAATCACAGTCAGAAACTGGTACCCAACCTGAATTGACGATCTCATTGATCAAGTCATAGGGGACAAATATTTCAGTAATATTGATCTAAATTCTGGAAACCACCAGGTCCCAATAGAACAGACAGGTGTATGGAAGACCACCTTCAAGTCAAAGGAAGGTCTTTTTGAATGGTTGGTCATGCCCTTTGGTTTGACAAATGCTCCAGCCACTTTCATAAGGATGATGGAAAATATCCTGTGACCATTCACCAATACTTTTTTAGTGGTGTATCTGGATGACATCCTCATTTATAGCAAGACTTGGGAATAACACTTGTAGCATATGCAGCAGGTTCTGCAAACCCTACAGTAGCACAAGCTATACACTAACTTGGAAAAATACTCCTTCGGCATGGATAGGGTCCATTACATGTGCTACATCGTTGATCAACATGGCGTACATGTGGATCTAGCCAAGATCCAAGTCATTTTTGACTGGCCATCCCCAACCATACTCACTAGCTTCGAAGCTTCTTGGGCCTTTCCAATTTCTACCACAGGATTGTGCTGGGATTATCCCATATTGCATGGGCCCTCAACCAAGTAACCAGGGGTAGTGCTAAGGTGAAATTTGTGTGGGGATGGTCCCAACAACAAGCGGTCAATGATTTGAATCAGCGCTTGTGCTCAACCCCAATACTTTCACTACTAGACCTGCAACAACCCTTTGAGATCAATACATATGCTTCAGACTATGTTGTGGGTGTCATTCTCACTCAGCACGGCCACCCCGTGGACTATCATAGTGAGACACTATCAGATGTTGTCCATAAGTACCCTACTTATGACAAATAAATGTACTCTATTGTGTAATCCCAAGGCCAGTGGAGACATTACATTCTGAGGAAGGAGACAGTCATCCACATTGATCACAAGCCACTTCATTTCATGCAGACACAAGGAAAATTGAAAAATGACTGCCATCATAAGTGGTCCACATACTTGCAGCAATTCGACCTCAACATCAATTATAAAACAAGAAACACCATCCACTTGGTCGATTGCCTCAGTAGACCACCAGTTGCGACACTCACCATGGTGCTAGACTCTTGCGGCCATGGGACCTCTGGATGGCCCCAAATCTATGAGACAGACCCGAACTTCACCACCACCTACCAAATGTTGGGTGCAAACATAGTTGTCGCTAATTTCCATATTCAGGACAGGATGTTGTGTCATATGGGCCATATCTGCAGTCCATTAAGTGAGTGAGCGAAGATGATCTAGGAATCCCACTACAATTGGGTGGAAGGACACTTCAGTGTCGAAAAGACAGTGGCAATGTTGCAGAAACATTTCTACTTGTCGAAACTTAAACAAGAGGTCAGCAACTATATTATTTCCTTCATTGTCTGCGCTATTTCCAAACCGAACACTAAGAAACAAGGCTTATACACCCTTCTTCCTACTCCCTACAGGTCATGGGAATCCATATCTATGGAATACATGTCAGGCCTCCCATCCACCAAGAAGGGAAATGACTATGTTTTTGTGGTTTTTGATCGTTTTTCTAACATGGCGATTATGGCCCCTGCAAGAAGAGAATCACAACAGAGGCCACTACCAAGCTCTTCTTTGAACGAGTCTGGGTACATTTTGGAATCCCACAAACCATTGTCTCATATTGGGATAGTTGATTTATTAGCACATCATGGTCGAGCCTCTTGTCATTTCTGGACACTAAGATCATAAAATCCATGACCTTCCACCCCCATACAGATGGCCAAACAGAGGTCGTAAATCGAATGATCGTGCATATCCTATGCATGTATAATTCCAAGAACCCTAGAACATGGGATGAGAGTCTTCCCTATGTTCAACATAGCTACAACCGAGCCCTACATAGCTCAACCAACCACAACCCCTTTCAGGTGGGGTTGGGATTCCAACCATTGGGTCCCATATATGTTGCACTACCCCTTGTTGTCACCTCAACCGACTCATCTCCTTCTCCAACTAAAGTTGACAAAGACACGTGTTTCATTGAACAGATCCAGCACATCCGCTAACAAGTTCAGGATATCCTAAAGAATTCCGATGACAAGTACAAGCAACACCATGATCAACACCAGGTGCCACATAAGTTTCAGGTGGGAGACAAATTTTGGTTTCACTTGCAGAAAGAACGCCTTACAAGACCCCATCGGAAGATTCTCCCACTCTGATATGGGTCATACACCATCACCAAGGTTGTGGGTGATAATACTTTTATGATCAACATTCCCCCTTTCCTTGTCCTGCACCCAGTGTTCAATGTGGATCTCCTTCGACTTTATTTCCCACCGTTATTTGACACCTCAGAGATAGCAGAATAGCTGACACCAATAGAACTCAACCCTGACTGCATACACCAAACATCTAGTGATTAGATTGTGGACAAACAAGTCAAGGGCACTCACCAGCAAAGGATACATCTTTGTCAAGTTGTCAAAGCAGGGCAAATCCTGCACTAAGGAAAGTGGCTCACCCGGGGCCAAATTCAACAAAAATTTCCTCATCTGATGGGGGCACTCAACGCAATGGAGACCATTTCTTCCTAAGTAGGGAGGATTGATCCAGATGGATTCTTGTGGCCTACCACCTATTCCAATAGGCTCATTTTGGTATGTTTCCAGTTTGGTATTTTTTTCCTCCAGATGGATGTCAGTGGCCTCCCACCTATTCGAACTAGCTCATTTTGGAAGTTTCCCAGTTTGGCAGTTGTTTCCTAGTTTTTGGGTCCCTGACTTCCGAGGCCGTTTTGAAGCCCTAAACAACATTTATAGGGCTCTCCACAGTTAGAATGTAGACAGATTTAGATTTTTATGACAACATGTGTATTCCTCAGATAAGCCTTTCCAATGATCTATCGTGCACCTAAAACAGATATCGTACGCAAAAGTTACGACCCCGGGAAGTTAATGTACTAACTTACCCAAATGGGGCCCACATGACTTTTGGTGCTTCATCTCCTATGGTTAGGTTTTTGGATGTCTAGGGTTTTTAACATTCCTATTTATTGTAAAAATTCCTTCAAAGCCTCATTGTAATCATCTTCTTGTGAATGAGCACAGTCGTCACATCTCTTCTCAGAGATAAGTCGCCACCATTCTAACAAGCTTGTTTTCTGCTGCATTTTACAGTTTCAACTTATTTCCTTATTGAATAGAAACCATTTTTATTGTATATCTGTTATTCTATGTTAAGAGTCTTTTGATACTAATATGTATTCATTTCATTATGATCATAAAATCTGGATCATCATAAGTGTGGCCACGGACTTGCAGTCCATCATCCTGAATCTCTGCAAGATCTCAACTGTATAGTTTCCTTAGCCAAGGAAGATCTTATCTGGTCTCTACCACACCTTTAATCTCAAGAAATAGTGCACCAAACCCAAATCCTTCACTTCTAACTCTGAAGTGAGCTCCCTCTTTCACCCATCTATGATCTTCTCATCCCCTGTAAGAAATAGGTCATCCACATATAGTACCAATATCAAGGGGAAACCATCTTCAACCTTGTAGTAAAGTTTGGTATCTGCGTCACTCTTGGTAAACCCCAATCTCATCAATTAACTGTCTATTCTGGCATACCATGCCTCAGGTGCTTGCTTAAGCCCATACAAATCTTTCTTCAATTTACAAACATGGGACTCCTTCCCATACATCACAAAACCTTGTGGGTGTTCTATGTAAACATCTACTTCAATTACACCATTCAAGAAGGTAGTCTTTACATCCATATAGTGTAATTTCCAACCCATAACAAAAGCAATGGAAATAATAGATCTAATAGAAGTGTACCTGCCTACTGGAGAAAATGTCCCATCATAATCTTCTCCCTTTTTCTAGGAGAATTCTCTAGACACAAATCTAGAATTATACTTCTTTATGTTGCCATTTGCACCATGCTTGATCTTGTAGATCGACTTGGAAGTCACCATTGACTTCCCTTATGATCTCGGAACCACTTCCCACACATCATTTTGGATTGGTATTGTTCCATCATAGTACCCTTCCTTACTTTCTACTTTGCATATTCCTCATAAGTGGAAGGCTCTAAATCAATGATCTAACTCATTAGCGCCACATAGATAGAAAACTTGTGTGGTATCTTTATCTCTCTGGAACTTTACTCCCTTTGAGTCGATAATTGGTGGAGTCATTTGCCTCACTATTGGTGGAGCCACCTGCTCCTCCTCATAACTGGAGACTTTTGGAATCAATGATGTGATTGATCAATGTCATATAACTCAAGAACCCCAAAGTTCATTTACTCTCCCTGAAAGTGTCACTGAGAGTTGGATTCCTCTCTACATCATGCAAAGTATCACAAATCCATGCTAGCCTCTTCCTGGTCACTACAATATCTCTAAGTAGATCCACTAGCCCTTCTCGCTCTACTGACTCTTCTTGATGATTTGAAGAGTGAAAAATTGAACTAGAGGATTTGTACAATCATCCTTTGGAGTCTTCTGCTCCTCACAATCAATCCCCATATTAGAAACTTTGTATACCATAAAATTACACTTCTTTCCAGAAGGTTCTAACTTTGTCCTCTTCTACTTTGGTACATGGATGTATATTTTCATGTATACAAATTCTTGTCTGGATATTTTTCTCCATGTATCAAACTAGAGATCATCTAATATGTTACCTCTTGCAACTGTCACTATAACTCCCTCTCAAGGATATCACCTATGACCTTCCTAGAACAAGAACATGAACAAGTACAACCGTCACTATAACCCTTTCTCAGAGCTATCACCCCTGGCCTTCCTGAAACAAGAATAAGAAGCATGAACAATGAGTTTCTAGTGTTGTGACCAATTATTCCTCCATGGTAACCTACCCAAGATAGGGACAATAACCAAGAACATCTCCTAGACGAGATCAATTTCATCGTGTAAATAAGTGAATCATTAGTACTAGACAATGAGCATTTACATAATGATTATTGTACCAACAATATTCAATTGTTATTGTTGGCACAGGGGTAGACCCAAGGTTCAACGCTTCAACAACCCACCAACAAAACCCTAACAGCTGGACCTTTTGGCAACACCTGCGAAGCAGATGAAGTCTCACCCGAGGTAGAGGCAGGGGTGGTTGCAGGACTCCATTTTCTGCAACCTTAGCTAGGAAATAGATATGTGATTACAATAATCTAAAAAATCACTTAGCAGTTGTCATTCATTAGTACTTAGCCTTTGTCTACAACACAAATAAACCCTAATTACAGCACAACACAATATTCAACAAGATTCAACACATTCAAGCACTAAGCACATTAACATAGATCAGATCCAACATCTCATTCACATCATTAGGCACTAAGATATCATATTCATATAAGAATACATCATTGCACTAAGAATTAATCATATGAACCATAAAACAACCATAATGCACAAGGAAACCATAACATAGGATATACGTGGTTTACCCCCAACCTCGGGCTACGTCCACCAAATCTTCTTCTCTTTATTATCTTTTGTCAATCATCTACATGCACAGAGCCACAAGATCCTACTCCACATAGGACAGGAGATCTACGTGCACCTTGCCATATCCTCCTTCCCCGAGCTAGGTTACAGCACAAAGCCTTTACATAGTCTCTTACAGTCACTTTCACTTAGCCTTGCAAGTCTCACACAGTATGCACAAAATCATTTACAACTATTACTAGCACCTAGCACATTGTCTTAACTTGCCCTTAGCACCGAGAATCACACACTTGCGCTTAGCATCGCACCCTTGTGCTCCTACTTACATCGCGTAGCTTTCTATTTATACATTATAAAATGGGCCTAAACATGGTTAAACCCATGGGCCGACATCCCCATACCTGTTACATAAGCCGAAAACCTAAAAATCCCTAAAAAGGAGTCGATATCCCGCGATCTCCACTTCGACTTGCGCTCCACCTTCCACAACCTGTTGAAGTCCCAAAATATGTCAAACTGGACTAAGTATCTCCAAAACTTGGTCAAGGGAAAACATGCCCCCAACACTCACCTGTGACTCGTCCCGAGTCACTCTGATCTGGGTAGCTCTGCTTCAAAATTCTCGAGCCTGGCTCGAGCTGCTTCAGCCTGCTGCTTCTCCAAGTCCTCATACTCGGTGAACTCCTAAAGAACTGCCTCATTCATAGGTCCCTCTAATAATTTTTCAACTAAAGTGACTACTTGTTCCATCTCTGTTCCTCGTCCTACAATATCTTCGAACAGTTAGCAAGCTGCATCATGGACTGCCTAGAGGCTCTGAGTCACTTCCATGACTTTTCTCTTTATGGTATGGACCTGTTGTTGAGTAGTGCATTGTTCCTGGGATCTTTTCATTCTTTCAACTGCTAACAGGAGCTTCAACTATGCCTATACTTTCACTTCTTGTTTCTTTTCTTCCTGGGGATGTGACTCCAGTGTATTCAATTCATGGTCCTCAGTAAGTCTCTCGTATGTGTGTGCACTTCTACTGCTAATTTGTTTACATTCCAAATCTAATGCTCGGATCCTCTCAACTATGCTTCGAG
>ML783506.1:0-21580 GCA_009831015.1 Picea engelmannii
TTCCTTTGTCGTAAAAATGGATTTTGTAACCACTTCAACTTTGGGTCTAAGTAAGCATGGGAAATTCCTATTATTTATAATTCAATTATCTAAAGGGTATCTTTCAGTGAGAGACAATATGGGATATCCAAGAGACAATATGGAATATCCATTCTTTGGAGTGTTTGGTTAGTAGTGTACAACTATCCCTTTCATCGACTTTCATAATCAGGCTATAGTTGCATGACACATTGATATATGTCCTTGCTTTACAATATGCTTGATGAGTATGCATTATGGGTATGTACAATGTTTACTATTTTCATTATTTCTAATTATAAGAAATTAGAAACCTTGAAAGTTAGTGTTTATCTCTTAGTTTTATATTCAGTTTTTTTTAGGTTTTATGTATCATTGTTTAGGTTTACCTTTTTGATTTCATTGATTAAATTAAATTAACTCAATTTCCTTTATAATTTTATTAGTCGCTACTCTTTAGGTTGCAAGGACTATTATCAATCAGTTTTTTATTTTTCTATTAGTACAACATGAAAACCAAGCATTTTAACCAAAGTTTCAACCATTGCATACAATTTTACTACTCACATTTGTTTTTTGATCCTAAGTTTTAATTTTGAGGTATTATTTGGCCTCATATCGAGGCAAGTGGCTTCAAACAAATTCAAACTTAGGGAAAGAGAGGCTTGAAACTTAGTGAGCGGGCTATATAGGAAGAAATGTGAATTAATGCTAAGTTTCAACTTAGCATTAATTCCAAACATAAAATGCTTTATATTTTTCGATGCATAACTCATAACCCTCTCTCTGGTGAGTTTCTAACCCTGTCTCTAGTGAGCTTCCAACTTCCCTCCCCTCCGACTTGATCACTTTCATGTGGCTTGGGATCACTATAAGCATCTTTGTTAAGGATGTTGATTCCTGCACATTCTCTTCATCCTCGTTGTTTATTACCATCCATGTTGGTTTCTCTTCTTCCTCCCTCGTATGTCCCTCCCTATCAGTTTCTATTCTTCCTCCCTCATGGTTTAAGGCACCTGAACCTGACTTATCCATACCCCTTTGAAACAAGACGAATGCAAAGGCAACAATTCCCTACCTTAGGCTTCCTAGTTTTTAAGACATGATCTCCATGGTGATGTAGTATCTTGTGAAAGACCTTCAAGAACATGGGATTACGATGTATTTCACAATTGATAAAGAAACACGAACAATTTTAGATGTTCCAACCATATACTTTGTTCAAATCATCTAGTTTAGGCCACTAAATAAGAGCTTCTATGCTAATCACGATTCAATTCTTTGTTCAAATACTCCCATTGCTATGAATTTCTTCTTTGATTACGAGCTAAGAGGATTCATCTTCCAAGGTCAGTGTTATCATTTTGTTGTTGTGATATTCTCCTTTTCTCCAGCGGACTTCGTAGAAGGCGTTACATTTGGAGATGAATTTAAAAGTTCCACATCCTTCACGTGAATTTCCAAGCATGACTTTAGTTTTTTGTACTTCTTGTTCTTGATGTAGACCAAGTATGATAATTTTAGCATCAAGTTATGACACTTTCTATGTAAACTGTAGTTCATTGGTAGTTTCTATGGTTTCCAATTTTTCAACAAACCCATCAAAGATGATGCAAGATTTTGTAATAGAGAGAATTATAGGGGTATGTAATTAATTAATTAAAAAAGGGATCGTATAGTTACATAATCCCATATTGACTCGTATAGATAATTAATAAATGATCTAACTAGCAATCCCCTACCACAGGAAATCTATTTCCACCCAGCACCCAACACGTGTCACTTGAAATTGGACATTCTAACCACCTCAATGGCAACCAATCCAAGAGATAAATGTTGGGAGCAGTAGCTTGACACATGTTTTCTAGAAAAATTCAAACCTTAACAAGTGTTATTTTTAGGTGGACATGTGAAAGTCAAGAAGGAAACCCCTTGTTCACAAAACATTTTCTCCAGGGTTGTGGGCACCAAGGAGTTGTAAGAGAAATGAAGCAAGTTCAAAGAGGCCTCTTGCCTACCTCTAGTTCTGATTTCACCAACCAAACTTTTGTCGAGCATTGCTCAAGTGCACTATATGACATATTTTACGGGTTCATTTTATAGGAATTTTTTTAACATCTTGTGGTACTTATTAGGAGCATTGGTTGTTGAGTGGAATAGCACAAGATTCTTTTAGATCTTGTGTCTTTGTTCTTTGTTTTGTTTTACAGTTATGTTTTTAGTTCCCCTGCTTGTTTCTTGGGTTGATTAAGCCATTGATATCAACATTATAGTCTATAGCTAGGAATAAACATGGGACCATATCAAATGAAGTGGGAGAAGAAACTGAACAAAATAGTTGGCGTGACGGGAGCAGGGGGATTCATTGTTTGATGGCTTGTCAAGATGCTACTCACCAAAGGCCATGGCATAAAAGGAGCAGTTCATGTCAACCCAGTTGGTATAATTCTTTCCATATGGTTTTAATTTCATTATTTGTTTTGCATTGAATGGTTATTCTAATTACTTCATGGATTTGACAAATGCAGATAATGGGTGGAAGTATGGTTTCATTATTTGTTTTTCATTCAATGGTTATTATAATTACTCCATGGATTTGACAAATGCAGATAATGGGTGGAAGTATGTTAATGGAATGATAATTTCAGTTCCATACTCTCTTCTTTAGCTTTCATTCTTACCAAGTTATCTCTAATACATTATTCTCTTCTTTGGGAAGAATAACCCCAAATCCTCCATAACATACTATCCACGTTAGACATTATATTTTATCTTAGTTTTTTTTTCCATTCTCACAAGATTCAACTCTTTTTCTCTTTTAAATGGAAAGGGAAAAAGATATAATATAATTTGATAATTGTGTTGTTGAGTTGGACCACCCCATCAGTTATTCTATTCAGGGTGTTCCCCACTCCTACAATGAGAAAAAAGGAGAATATTTTTCTATGAATTGCAGTTCTTTCAAGCTAATTAAACACCTCCTTGAATCCACCTTAGATACACACTTCAGGTGAACTTCACCCACGTACCCACTCACTCTACCATATATATGGAGCATATTTAGGAGATATCTAGGTATTTTTTCAAGGGCATAATGAAGATATAGAGACTTAATTTATGATCCAGGTTGACATCATGGCTTCCCACTTATTCCACTGGCTCAAACTACAGTTTCCATCTTGGAAGTTTTTCTACATTTTTTCGGGTCCCAAACTTGCAGGGTCATTTTGAGGCCCTAAATGACATTTTTTTTGACTTGGCAGTGCCCAATAAATCCTTGTAGGGATTATTGGAAAATCTATAATATGTACTCCTCGGTTAGACCTTTCTGATGGGTTTCCAAGTGCCCCAAACAAATATCGTATGCAAAATTTTCTCCCTCGGGAAGTTGATGTATCACCTACCCCCATCATGGTCCACAAATCTTTTGGTGTTTCATCTTCTAGGGTTAGGGTTTTGGATTTTTAGGATTTTTTCATTTATTCTTTATGTTAAAAAGGGCTTTGGAGCCTCATTGTAATCAACTACTTACAAATTAGCGTAGCTGACACATCTCTCTTCAAAGATAAGCTACCACCATTCTAGTTAGCTTGTGTGCTTTGCATTTACAACCTTTTATATTCTAGACAATCATTACTATAATATGAGTTTTACTATTATATTGTATTAATTTGTTCCTTGAAATATATTTATGTATCTCCTTGTTATATCTCTGTTATATTTCTTACTTTATGTTATTCTCAAAATAATCTGGATTAGTGGTATCCGAGTAGTATGTTCCTTGTCATTCTTAGTCCATGGCCCCATCAAGGTCAGGGTATAGAGAGTTGGGTCTCGAGAATGTTCTCTTGAGGAAAACCACTCTCTCCCACCCAAGAAACCTCTCATGGCAGAAGAAAAGAGAGAAGATGGAGCAAGAGATTCTTCAACGACTATCGACAACAACAGAGGCACCTTCAACCAAGAGTCACTTCGAAGGTGAGATTCCCTTTAAGGTACAAGTTAAATTTGATATTCTTTTATTTGAAGTCTATAAAGATGTCGACACTTTGTAAAAATGGTTAAGTCTGTTGGAGAGTTATTTCTCTATCCAAAATTTTTCCAACGGTGAAAAAATCACCTTCGGGCTCCTTAAGGCCCTTCCCATGTAAGAGATTGGCGGGAGACTTACTATAAGAAACATGTCAAGGATGAGTCTGTAATTTTGGGGCTAGCAGCCATTTGAGAGGATTTTGTTGATGTCCTGAAGGAACAATATTACCATGTTGGAAACTATGATGACCAGTACACAAGATGGAACACACTACATCAAGAGAGGGGCCAAATAGTAATAGAGTTCACAAATACCATCCATACCTTGCGCACCAAGTTGGGTATCGAATAATATTAGTGGAATATAGTTCTAAAATACCATGGGGATCTACACAAGTACATCCAAACTGAAATGGAGTTTATAGACATCTCGTCATTGGGAGTCACTTATCAATATGCTATAAATTTATTTTCTTTTCTTGTGAAGAAATTTAAGCAACAAAACAAGTGAGAGTTCAGATCTGCAAATCCGTAGTTGTACAATTATGGTAAGAGTGGCACTAACTCCTAGAGAAAATAACAGAGCAAGGATGGCCAGTCCTAGGATAACAATTCCAAACCTCCAACAAATAAGGGTAATGGGAAGTTGAAGAAGGACACTAGAAAGTGGTGTGGGTTCCACAAAATCCCTTGGCACAATATTGATGAATGTCACTCCAAACAGTCATTGTTAGCTAAGATGAAATCCTTGGGGTCAGATGTTGACTCAGAATCTGATTCATAAATGAAAAAGGGAAAATGGATCATTGACACAAAACCCAGTGTCACCATTGCTACCATAAAACTCCAGCCAGAGGAACCATAGGATCCTAAAGAAGGGGAGCACCTCTTCCACTCATATATGTGGGTGAAGGGGAACCCACTCCATTTCATTGTTGAAAGTGGTAGCGAGAAGAACCTGATATCTATAGATATTATCAATAGTTTGAACTTGACAATGACATCACATCCTCAACCATACACCATTGGTTGGGTCAACAAAGGATGGGGCATCTACATCATCCAACAATGTCTCCTACATCACGACATAAAACCCTTCAAAGACAAGGTATTGTGTGATGTTTCTCCTCTTGAAGTTTGTGATGTTGTTTTAGGACAACCATATATGTGGAAGCATCAAGTTGTTTATGAATATAGGCCCCGTAGTGTCATTATTATTTTGGGAGATAAAATCTACATGGTACTAGGGGAATTCCAAACTACTACGGTCTCTTTAATCTCCAAGAAGCAGTGCATAAAGGTGGTCTCTTAGACCAGGATATTTTTCCTCTTTTTGGTTCGGTCGGAAGGTGAACAGAAGGTCACTGCAAATGCCAAAACCTCTGCAGAAGGTCTCTCTACACAGTAATAGTAGGTGGACCAAATAGTAGAAGATCACAAAGACATATTTTCCTCTCCTATTGGGGTGAGTGTTCCCTTTCAATTAAATCACTCAATTAATTTGACACTAGGTGTTCATCTACCTAACATCCCTGTGTATAGGCATGTTTTTATGGAGAATGAATAAATCAAATGCAAGATCCAGGAGACAATTTTGAAGAGCCACATCAGACCAAGCTCCTCACCTTGTAGGAGCCCAATTATTCTGGTACAGAAGAAGGACGACACATGGTGACTTTGTATTGATTACAGAGCCTTGAACAAGATCATAGTCAAGAACCGGTACCTAATCCCCCAAATTGATGATCTTATTTACCAACTCAAGGGAGCCAAGTTTTCTAGTAAAATTGATCCGAAATCGGGCTACCTCTAGGTGTTGATTGAGAAAACTAATGTATGGAAGACAACTTTCAAGTCTAAATAAAGTCTCTTTGAGTGGTTGGTCCTTCCTCTCATCTTGACTATTGATCCAACCACATTCATGTGGATGATGGATGACATATTGTGGCCATTCACAAATTCCTTTGTGGTTGTATATATGGATGGCATCCTCATCTTTAGAAAAACTTGGGAGGAAAATTTGAAGCATATTCAACAGGTCCTAGGAACCCTGTGACAGCACAAGTTATATGCTAATTTGGAGAATTATTCCTTTAGCATGTAGAGAATCCAATATTGGGATACATCATGGATAAGAAAGGTGTGCATGTGGATCCGACCAATATTCAATTCATCCACGATTGGATATCCCCGAAGAAAATGATCGAGCTCTACAGCTTCTTAGACCTCACTAAATTATACTATCGGTTTGTGTTTGGGTTCTCTCATATTACTTGTGCCCTAAGCTAGGTGACCAAGGGTGGATCGAAGGCCAAGTTTGTGTGGGTTGCATCCCAACATAAATCATTCAAGGATTTGAAATTTCATCTCTACTTTTCACCATTACTCATTATGTCAGACTTGCAACAACCATTTGAGATTATGACAGATGCTTCAGATTATGCTATTGGTGCAGTCCTCACTCAGCATGGGAATATGATATCCTATCACAATGAAAAAATACACGATGTTGTTCACATATACCCCACCTACGATAAAGAGATGTACTCCATTGTGCATGCATGTAGATAGTGGAATAATTGGATTCTAGGAAAGGAAACAATCATCCACACTGATCACAGGCCTCTACAATTCATGGAGACATAAGGAAAGTTATAGAATGATCGCCATAATAAGTGGTCCACGTACCTGCAACAATTCCACTTGAACATAAAGTACAAGAAGGGAAGCACCAACCATGTCACAAATTGCCTCAGTCGACCCCCAGTTGTGGCGCTAACCACCGTTCTTAACTCATGTGGGCATGATACATCCAAGTGGCGACAATTATTAAATAATGACTTTGACTTTGCTACTTCCTATCGGACATTGATCATAGGAAAAATAGTTCCATATTTTCATCTTTAGGAAGGATTTTTATGCCATTTGAGCCATCCTTGTGTTCCTTCAAGTGAGTGTGAAAAGATGATATGGGAAGCTCATTATAGCCAGGCAACAAGACATTTTGGTGTAGACAAAACGGTGGTAGTACTGCAACAACATTTTTATTAGACGAAGCTTTGACAAGATGTCTGCAAGTACATCATATCCTTCACTATTTATGTCATTTCCAAACCCACCATTAAGAAATGGGGACTATGCATACTCTAGATAGGCCTTGGGAATCCATATCCATGGATTATATGTCTAGTCTTCCTTCAACCAAGCATGGGAATGGTTGTGTCTTCATTGTCGTTAATCAATTCTATAATATGGTCATTTTGGCACCCTGGAAGAAGAGCACCATAGTTGAGGGTACCACCAAGATCTTCTTTGAACATGTTTGGGTTCATTTTGGGTTCCTAAGAACCATTATCTGAAATCGAGAAAGTAGGTTCCTAGGCACTTTTTGGTCCAAACTATGGTCAATGATGGACACCAAGATGACCAAATCAACTTCCTTCCACCCACATACTGATGGAAAAATAGAGGTGGTCAACAAGTTGATTGTCCATATCCCGAGGATGTACAATTCCAAACATCCATGCACATGGGATGAAATCATTTATTATGTTTAACATGGCTACAATAGAGCCATCCACAAATCTATTGGCTAAAAACATTTTCAGGTGTTCTTGGGATTCCAACAATTGGGCCCCATTGACGTAGCTATACCCATTGCAACTGCACAGGAAGAGTCCTCCCATGCTCATACCAAGGTTGATCGAGCATCCAAATTTGTTGAGAAAATACAACACATCCAACAACAAGTTCATGATATTTTGTAGAAAACCAGTGCCAAGTACAAGCAGTTCCATGATCAACATTGAGTACCACACAAGTTTCAGGTGGGAGATAAGGTATGGTTGCATTTGCAGAAAGAGCGTCTCACAAAACCCGATCGAAAGCTATGCCCACTTTGATAAGGGCCTTACACCATCACCAAGGTTGTGGGTGAAAATGATTTTGAATTATGTATTCCTACTTTCCTTGGCTTGCACCCATTTTTTAATGTGGAACTACTTTGACCATATTTTTCACCTTTCCTGGACACTTCGGACGTGGTCGAGCACTTGGAACCTACATAATTGACTCCTGATTGCATTGAACATGAGACAATTGATCAAATCATGGACACCAAGATGAAGGGCACCCGCCAACAAAACATCCAACTCTATCAAGTCATCAAAGTAGGGCAGTTTCTTCATAAGGGAAAGTGGCTCACTAGGAGTCAAATTCAACCGAAGTTTCCCCATCTGATGGAGGAACTTCACACAATGGAGACCATTAATTCCTAAGGGGGGAGGACCGGTCCAGGTGGACATCGGTGGCCACCTACCTATTCAACTAACTCAATTTAAAGTTTCCATCTCGACAGTTTTTCTACAGTTTTTTGAGTACCAAACTTCCAAGGTTGTTTTGCGGCCCTAAATGACATTTTTTTGACTTGGCAATACCCAATAGGTCCATGTTGGGATCTATTGAGATATTTGGAATGTGTACTCCTCGACTAGACCTTTTTGACAGGGTACCAAGCACCCCAAATGGAGATCGTATGCAAAAGTTGTGCCCTCGAGAAGTTGACATATCAACTACCCCCATTAGGTCCCACAAACCTTTTGGCGTTTCATCTTCTGAGGTTAGGGTTTTGGATGTTTAGGGTTTTCTCATTTATGTTTTATATTAAAAAGGTCTTTGAAGCCTCATTGTAATCAACTTCTTGTGAATGAGTATAGCTAACACATCTCTCATAAGAGATAAGATACCACCATTCTATCTATCTTATGTGCTTTGCATTTTACAATCTTTATTATTCTATACAATCATTAATAGAACCTTATTTTTACAATTCTATTGTATTACTGTGTTCCTTGCAATATATTTATGTATCTCCTTGTTATATCTCTGTTATATGTTTTCCTTCATGTAATTCTCAAAATAATCCAGATCAATTTGTGAGATTGAATTACAGATCTTAGAAGAGAGGTAAGTTAATTCTAGTATGTACCATTGTTAGTCTCTCTTTTCCACCTCTACTGACCCCAAATCTTCGTACAATGCAAGAACCTTATTCCATGTTGCTACCATTACAATGACATTTTTCTAATACAATCAAAAGGTAGAAGTCTCTTCCCAAGGTTCAAAGCGATAAACATGACACATTACTTCAATGGTTCAAAGAATCTATGCATTATTATAGAGTACCCACAAACCCTAAATCGCCAAACGATCAATTTCAAAATCTAAATTAAAGTTATTATCGAATGGATGAAAACACCAACATCATATCTCAACTTAATTTGGGTGGAGAATATTAATACCATAAAAGTGTCTAAAAACCATAATTTATAATTTCAATCTCATCTCCAAAATCCACTAATTTAACCATACAAAATAAACAACGACTCAATATTTTATAGAAAAAACCAAATTTATAATCATATTTTATACAAAATCTTATTCCAACAAGCTATCTAAAAAACAACTTAGAAAAATCTAAATATTGCCTAAATATAATCTCACATCCCTATATTTCCCACATATTTTATACAAAATCTTATTCGAGCAAGCTATCCTAAAAAAAACAATTTAGAAAAAAAAAAAAACTTAGAGAAATCTAGGTATTGCATAAATATAATCTCACATCCCTATATTTCCCACATATTTTTATAAAAAAGCGTATTCCAACAAGCTATCCTAAAAACAACCTAGAGGAATCTATTGCCTAAATATAATCTCACATCCCTATATTTCCCTTCGTAACATAAGGAGGCCCTCCCAACTGAAAAGGAGGAGGCCCAACAAAGTGGTTTACTAAAACGATAGAGTTGTATACCATTCAATGCCAGTCACCCCTTTGATCCAAAGGGATCCCAAGCATTTCCCAAATATACAAGACCGTCTCCCTCTTGACTTAATAGAATTATTAACATTTCACTTGAGAAAACCTACAACTTAGATATCTCTCGTATCCTTCTCGTTGCAATATTTTTACATTGTAATAGTACTTGGTTTAATATTATGTGTTCATATATTACATAATCAAATTAAATATCAACAATTTTACTAAATATAAAAATTGTTTGTAATTTGCTTCACTATTGAAGTAAATATTGATATGATAAATTAATTTGTTCGTAATTTGCTTAACGAAGTAAATATTGATATGATAAATTAATTTTTTAAGTTGAAAATAAGATTGTTAAATGTTTTATGTTTTTATGAGATATTTTTTATTTAATTTTGTTTGAAATTTAGTTAGAAATTGCTGGATTAGCATATTTGAGTGGTTAAGTTTGTGTACAAAAAGTTCACACAATGTAATTATAAGCTGAATCCATTTATACTTTTAAAAATGCAATTTAAACAACCTAAAATTGAGATTTTGTCTAGATTTATGTAGTGAGATTACAACGAAAAATACCAAAAAGTAGAACGTTTACACAACGCCATTAAATTAATTAAAAGTTGAAAAACACCATGGGATGAGAGAATTTGTCACCTTTGTGACACTAAGCTCCTAGAAGATGAAAAACACTTCCTCTTCGATTGTCCTTCCTATACCCATATTAGATCCTAATTTAAAAACCCTCCTAACCTCCTAAGCCATCAAAACTATGGTGATCTTGGAACACTAATCTCAATGCTTAATATCTTACCTTCTTAAGGTCTAATAAACCAATTAATCTTAGTAGAGATTAATCCTCATCATCATATAAAATTGATATAAACATATTTTATTTAAGGTGAAAATTGAAATATTTTATTTATGGTTGATCTTGAATTTTTATTATTAATATTTTTTAAATGTCACATGTGAACACTCCATGTTAAAAACTGGAAAAAAAAATACACATCTTCCTCATACTCATACTACATTGTAAATACACATCTCTTTATACAAAAAAACATCATAGTTTTACCATTTCTCATAGAAACAATATAAATTCTATTGCCTTTGCCATCTATTTTTTAAAATGAGATTGAAGACTTTCTAGAATATGTCATTTTCAACCATTGTAAAAACACATTTCTTTAGAAAAAAAAAAAAAAATGATAAAAACACATCTCTTTATGAAAAAAAAATATCATAGTTTTACCATTTTTCATAAAAATAATATAAATTCTATTACCTTTTTCAAAATGAGATTAAAGACTTTCTAGTTCATAAAAACAATATAAATTCTATTGCCTTTGCCATCCATTAAAAAAAAATGAATTGAAGACTTTCTAGTTCATAAAAAAACAATATAAATTCTATTGTCTTTGCCATCCATTTTTCAAAATGAGATTAAAGACTTTCTAAAATATTTCATTTTAAAAACTGTGAGTTGCCTTTGCCATCCATTTTTTAAAATGAGATTGAAGACTTTCTAGTTCATAAAAACAATATAAATTCTATTGGCTTTGCCATCCATTTTTTAAAATGAGATTGAAGACTTTCTAGAATATGTCATTTTAAAAACTGTGAGCATAACAGCGAGAGTTTCTAGAACATGTCATTTTAAAAACTGTAAAGCATAACAACGACAAAGCATACTCATTGAAATGACAGACTCCCATCTCCTATCCGGTGCATCGCAACCTAACCAACAAACCAACAATTCTACTGTTTCCATTACAGGAAATAGCAGCAAGTATGACTTTGTTTGAGCCATGTCCAATGAACAGTGGACGCATGTTCTAAATACGATTTATTCCTCATCTACCCACCCACATGATCATCTGTATTCATTAATTTACTTCCCTGAAAGTTCAGTAGTTGGTTCTCCCTACGTCTGTCTGTAGTCCGACTTGAATTTGTAACCACATAATTTTGCGCTGCCAGTATGGTACAGTGAAAAAGGCGGTATGGTTGTTGATGACTGAAATTCCGTAACGTTCAGTCCAATATCATCTCATGTCAGGTCAGACATTCATTTATTCATGCAAATGGTGGATTGTCTCTTCGGGTTTCGGTGGAGTAAGTTATCATACTAGAAATTGTCTTTTTATCATAAACCTAATAAAAGTCTGGCAAAATTTTCAATCCAAATCGTCGTTCCAGATGGATAGAAACTTATCATCAAATTCCAACAACAAAAAGAAAGTTGACTAACACAGTATACAACCAGCAACTAACTGACAACATCTCGCTACAACAGAGAAATAAAGATCTGGTAGACACTATGGAAGCAGAACTTTTATATAATTGCATGTCTATTTAATGGATAAAAATGGGAAAATGGTAGAAGTACACTGAGTATATCTGTGTATCCTTGTCTATTTAACATGGTAAGCAATATCTAGTTTGCTAAACAGCATTAAATAATACAGTAGGTATATTATAAACTGTAGAATTTAAAATATTTTCGGATCTAAAGGTTTTTCTCTGTAACTGTAAGTAATATCCAGCTGGCTAAACAACATTAAATACTACAGTAGGTATATTATAAATTGTCCAATCTAAAATGCTTCAGATTTAAAGACTTCTCTCTATAACACATATCTAGTCTACTAAACAACATTAAATACTACAGTAGGTATATTATAAATTGTCAAATCTAAGTCCCCGAGGTGTAGGACAGTCGGTGACAGAGTGTGTTGTTAAGCCACTCCGTGATGTTAAAGTCACCGGTTCTAAACCCGCAGGGACAAAAAATCCATTGTCAAATCTAAAATACTTTCGGATAAAAAAGCTTCTCTCTGTAACTGTAAGCAATATCTAACCTGCTAAACAACATTAAATACTACAGTAGGTATATTATAAATTGTCCAATCTAAAATGCTTTCAGATTTAAAGACTTCTCTCTATAACACTGTAAGCAATATTCAGCCTAGGCTTCTCTCTATAACACTGTAAGCAATATTCAACCTGTTAAAAAACATTAAATAATATAATAAGTATATTATAAACGGTCCAATCTAAAATGCTTTCAAATTTAAACACTTCTCTATAACACTATAAGCAATATCCAACCTACTAAACAACATTAAATACTACAATAAGTATATTATAAACTATGAAATCTAAAATGCTTTTTGATTCAAAGACTTAGAGCCTATAATCCACCTGCTGCAGCAGGAGGCTGGATATTGGCCGCCCTGTAACACTACTTACAACAATCTTCCGATTAAAACATATTGTACGTTGCAGTTTGTACATGTAAAGTGTCTGAGTAATATCTCTACTTTCCGCCGAAAAAACATGTATCCGGTGGGATTTTAATCAAACGTGCAGAGAACAAGTCGGTATAAAGTCACCATCTCCGTTACTGCGTTACAAAAC
Source organism: Picea engelmannii (assembly GCA_009831015.1). NCBI lineage: Eukaryota > Viridiplantae > Streptophyta > Pinopsida > Pinales > Pinaceae > Picea > Picea engelmannii. The sequence continues at coordinate 13,298 of ML783506.1, forward strand.
AGTGGCCGGACGAAAATGATTTTACATTATAAATTCAATATGGAATGACGGTCCAACAAACGAAGCTTCCTTTCTATCAGCGGTAAGAGGAATCAAAGCGTTAATGTACTTTGAAAAGCAATGCAGCATATGAACCATGACTGTCTAAGGTTTCAAGTTCGGTTATGCACAGTTTCACATAAATTTGCGTGTTGGCATTGTGGTACGCACCACAACATGCTGAGCACTATAACACGAAAACATAGAACAAGTTGGTACAATTGGATAGCTCAACAAATAGTTCATGCCGAGATCCAATCGTTGCAAAAACATCTTCTTATGACTACGTTTCTTCTTTTTCTTCCCAGCATCATAACACGAAAACACACAATGGCATGGTACAATCCAATAACTCAACAATAATTTGTGTAGAAATTCAATCCTTACAATCAGCCAAGTTACTTTTTGTTGTCAGTGATGATGGGTGGCGTGTCCACTCAAAACTTTGGACGTTTCAAAACTAGGTACACAGTTTTTGGAGTGTCCACTCAAAACTGGACACAGTGCTTATCCACTACATCAAATTGGTGTTCTAGACCCCCTTGTTTGTGGGACAAGAGATCTGATGGGTGGAGTGTCCAATCAAAACTTTGGACGTTTCAAAATTAGGTACACAGTTTTTGGAGTGTCCACTCAAAACTGTACATAGTGCTTATCCACTACATCAAATTGGTGTTCTAGACCCCCTTGTTTGTGGGACAAGAGATCTGATGGGTGGAGTGTCCACTCAAAACTTTGGACGTTTCAAAACTAGGTACACAGTTTTTGGAGTGTCCACTCAAAACTGTACACAGTGCTTATCCACTACATTAAATTGGTGTTCTAGACCCCCTTGTTTGTGGGACAAGAGATCTGCTCTTGGATTCTGCTCTCTCTATTGAATTTGTGAACTCTTAGGAGGAAACACATGTTCTTAACAATTAAAACATAAATATATGAAAATCAAAATGTTTGGTCTTTTATAATTTTTATTATCACATTGTAATGAAAAGTTGTTTAGATGCTTTACATTCTTCAAGTAACTTATTCACCTCAAGAATATAATATGGGTAATTTTTTCTATGTTTGAGATAAAGTTTACATCTTGCATTTAAAATATATTGATAACAAAAAATATTTCAATGTTAGTCATAAATAAAATATTTCAATGTACACTTTAACCAAAATATTTTAATATCAACTTTATTTATGTATATAAAGATCAATTGAAAGTAAAAAAATTGTAATGGTTAAAAGATTTCAATAGTGTGTTGCTTAGTACTATGAAGATGTGTAATACCTCTCTCCTCAACATGAAGTTGACAAATGACATATATGTGTGCACTCATCCATGTAAATTTATATATCCCTCTCCTTTTCCACACATGATAGATTCAAAATTAAATAAATATACACTAGTAGTGCATTTTATATTAATTAAATTCAAAGTTAATGCTCTAACCACATTTGCATTAATATCCATAAAATGATATTTAACTTAATAAAACACATCATAATCTTAAGATTATGTATAATAATTAAATTATGTGATATCCATTGTGGTTGCATATTCTATAAACGTAGAGTCCTACTCCTTAAAATCAAATGGGTATGATAATATCAATTCACACAAAATTATATAACTTTCTACACAAGTTGATGGCTAGTGGAGGTGGGGTGCAATAATATACAAATGAAGAAAAAAATTCCTTCACAAAGAAACATATACATTGATGTCACTTTGGCCATTATATGGGATGAGTTTAAAATTGTTTGCATCCGTAAGTTTTAAGTTTTATCATGTTAATATTTGTAAGGATCGAGTTGTAAGGATCGAGAACAACGATGTTAGTACATGTTACATAATTCAAACTAATCAAGCAATAGATGATTATATTTAAGAATTCAAGTATTATATATTTTATTATATTTAAGAATTCAAGTATTATATATAATTTGATTTAAAGTGATGGATGAAGAAATAAAGTTAATTACCATGTCCATGGACAAATTAGTGTAAAAGGATCTACATTTTTTATATCTAAGTAATTGCAAGAATCCAACTAGTGTTATTAAAAATAGTTCAAGATAGATAAAGAAGCCCATTGCTATGCTAAATATGATGTGTAGAAGAAACCATTCAATAAAACTACACAATAGAATATTAAGTCAAAACTGATGAAGGAAGGACAAATCATCATGCCAAAGAATAAAACATCTTTCTACAACTTTATAAGCATAAAGGACATTTAGAAGAGGATTTTTGGAGGGTTCATTTACATCTTTCTACAACTATTATAAGCATAAAAGACATTTAGAAGAGGATTTTTGGAGGGTTCATTTAGACAAGCTGCCAAAATTCAATATAGACAAATTAGAGAGAAAAGTAATCATTTCCAAAGAAATTACTATGATGTCAACCATCCATCCTAATTGTGCATAGTGAAAAAATAATCTCCATTAAGATTCATCTTAAAATAGATTTCTTCATCCCCTTCCATATATTTTAAACATCCCTGCATAGATTTTAACCATTGAAAGGGAACCCACATTATTTTCAGGCAAGTAACAACCCAATGGAATTCAAATGAATCTATGATTGCAACTAATAAAATTCAATGGAATTGAACACACATGGATCAATAGATTTCATTCATACACACAACATGAGAGATACACATATTTTCATACTAGAAATAGAACTCAATTGTGGATTTATATACTAAGATAAAATACTTATCTAAATCCAAATATTGTTAAGGAACTCGCTACATATGAGTACTTTTCCACCCACATGTAGACATCTAATGAGGATGCCACCTCCGAGCCAGGCTATAAGATCACCATGGAAAAGGAAACAAGATATAGGGTTCTATCCCACTCAACCCAACCCAATTACTCTCATGAATTAAGCAATTTACTCACTTCAAAGCACTCTAGGCCTCCCATTTAGCCATAAAATAACCACAAAAAATTAATTTTCTTCCCTACACAATGCATGGAAGATATTATATTTCTTCACTCAATAGTCCCTCATGTTCTTTCTTCCCTTCTAATTCTCTTTAGTGTAGGTAGATATAGCTTGAATCTATTGAATTCTTTCTAGGAAGAGCCTTTGTCTTTGAAGCAACCATTGAGAATAAATAACTGGTAGGTGAAGGATTCCTAACTTCACCAAGCTCTCTATATCTTCCCCAAGTCTTACAATTATTCTTTCATAGTGTTTATTAGGTTAATTTCCATATTCGGTTTTTGGGTAGCAATAGAAAATGCAACATGTGGAGTTCAAAAATATGAACATTAGAATGTAATTAATCATGCAATGGCAAGACTGGATCTCATAAGAAAGGAGGGGAATGGAATCCCATGAGGAAGAATAAGTTACATGTTATATCATGCATATTGTACCCAACCCCACATGTAGTGTTCCTTAACTCTAAGACTTGAAACACAAACCAGGTATACATAGAATAGAATTGCAAAAAACTAGATACAAGAGAAAAATAAGACATGAAATATACCCTTGTATTATGATATGTTAGAATAAATAAATCAATGTTCATTTTCCTCTTAAGGTGGGGCAACCTTTCACTGAGAAAATATTCAAACACAAAAATATTTGACAAAACATTCCATAGTTTTTTATTCCTTTTAAATAGATTTTGGATAACAAAACCCTAACTATGTGTTGCCCCATCATTAATGGGTGCCAAATACCTAATTGGATTTATAAATTGGACCCTTTTACAATCAATAACTATCCACTACTATCTAATGGGCCTTATTCAAAGAGGATGGATGCATACATCAATTGACTAAATCCCAGGTAGCCTAAAGTAAGGAGGTTTGGGTAGGACCCTAACATTCCCTCCCCCTTCAAAAATGTCATTTTCCTCAAGGACAGAGATGAGGACATTCCTGCAGAAGCATTGTTGATTCCCATGTGGCATATTTCGAGTGCATATCTTTCCACCATATCAATACCTCTTATATCACGCATTGACGCAATTGATGCTCTCTAGTATCCAATACTACTTCCGGCTCGAGCCAAATTGAGCCTTCTTCATCAAGTTCTCATCATTTTTTTTCACCTTGCACTTCAATTATGTTACCCCCTATCCTAGGGATAACTAAGGAGAGTATGTCTCGAGGCCCACAGGTCCTAGACATGGAGTACCAAGAGCCATATGACTTGAGTTTGGCCCCGGAGGGCCCATCGTTTCTTCAGTGCATCCTATCTATCAGCAGCAACAGTGTTAGAAAAATATGATCGCGAAGTAATAAAATAAAACATATGTGGAAATAAAACATAGAAGATACACAATACAATATAGACACATATATACATGGTTCACCCAGTGTGGGATACGTCCACCAGAGAAATTTACAGGTCCTTCCTTTATTATTATCTAGCAAATGAAGGGATACAACCTACAAGACACCCATTGTAGCTTCCTCTTCTTTATCTCACAGTCTCCTCTCTCAGAATACAATACAATATTCACAATGGTGCATAGCCGCAACACATTTCCCTCATAAAAGAGGGTTGCCTTCTAGGGAAAAAATCCCTAACATAACTTCTACATCAAATATGTGACCTTATAATGAACGGTCCAAATTTACAATGAAATTACAATATACATTTAAAGAGTGTACATTCTTCTAGGGTGTAAAGACTTCATGGGGTATAAACACGGTTGAAAACAAAGACCTGTGAATTAGGAAGATAATCAGGATCCTCAACCAAGAAACAACATCCATCCCATCGGCCTGATCCTAAAGTAGCAATGGGTCTTTCTCCAGGAGGTAATGAGTCTGGGTATCATGGTATGTGTCACTCTTATCTTCGAAGTATTTGAATATGTGCACTGAACTCTCTTTTGTTTCATAATTTTTGCTTGGAAATTATGCTCTTTAAGTTGTTCATACCTGGGGGGTGACAGAGTGCCTTAGTAAGTTGTTTCCCTTAGGGATGAGCTGCTAGTAGGTGGATCTATGAAATTTCATCGTCCATGCCTTCCATAATTACCACTTTTCATCATTGTCCCTATCATATTCCTCTATCTTGGTTAGGGCATTGGGTTTTCCAAACTAGTAAGGTTTGTACCTTGCCTTGTGGGAAGTAGGGGCTAAAGGCTCAGATGGTAAAAGTAGCTGGAAAAAGTTAAAAGAAAAAATGAAACCTTGAGATTATTTTCCCAAGGATTTCCGAGAAAGAAATAAATGGCTTCTCAGTAATAAAAGGGGACCCATAAAATAAAACAAAACTCAAGATCTAGTTGGTGGATAGAGGGTCTCATCATGAGCCAACCTGTTAGGTCCATGGGCATGTAGTGGTATGAAACTACCATATATCTAGTCACCAAACCAAGGTAGTGGATCTTAGTAGCATAGATAAGAGAAAGGGGATGTCATCATGAGAAAACCTTCTCATTTCCATGAAGTGTGTGTAGGTAACATTGTCACCATTGGTCACCATGCCAGGACAGTGTCCTCCATCTATTCTCTTGAAAAATCAATAAGAAAAAGAATAAAAGGAATTCAATGGGATAGGAAACAATAGAATCCATGACAAGGTGCAGCTCACCCTCTATAGAGTGTAATGTCCCCCACCTCTTAGATAGGTGATGAGGAGACTCAATGGCCTGGGCACCCCCACTAGGTCATAGTCTCACACTGAGGGGGGGGAAGTCAAGAAGTTAAAAGTTATATTTTTAAGTTGACTTAAGAAAGGAAAAGGATAAACGAGTAAAAGATAACTCAACAGAAGAATAGAAGATTAACCCTGGGAGTTAACCTAACTCAACGGAGAATTAGAAGGAAAAGTATAAGTAAGAGGTTGGGGTGCACCTATTACTCATTCTGGTTTTGGATTAACATTTTCTATTGTTCTTGAGCATTCAGTTTGGGGGTTTGTTGTACAAACCCTTGTGAGCAACTCAGTGGTGAAATATCCACTCACCTTGTTCCGCATCTTGGTCTTGGGGATGAAAGACTGCTCCACACCATTCTAGTCTCATCCCATCTCCATCTAGCACTTCAGAAGGTAACAGGCTGTACTTTTCTTGTGTTTCCATCAAGGGCGCACCATCATCTAGAGGGAGGTTCGATCCAGCTTATCCTAAGGGCCTGGGGCCATTCCGACAGTTGGGTTTTGTTTGTAGGGGAAGGACCATCAATTTGAGGGATTTTCTGGAGGGTTATCACCATTGTACATTTATCTGCAGATTGGGACGTGTTGGAGCCATAGGGGACATCCTGTGATTCAGTAAAACTCAGATCTAGGGAGATTTTCTTGAGATCTGAGTCCAAAACTTCTCCCACTAGATTCTCATAGCCCGATCTATATTCTTGGAGAGTTTTAGAGAATTTGGAGGCCTCCTTCATCAAGGCTAAACCAACTAGGGTTTCAGTCATCCAGTGGGGTGCACCATTCAGTGGAGGAATTCAAATCTACAGGGTTTGAGAGTGGATTTGGGAATTTGGACATCTAGGTTGTCCTTACAGTTGCCCAATCTATCATTTGTCATATTTCTTGGGATGATTGCACACTTTTGGTAGCAGGGCCGAATTATTGAGGGCTTCATCATTCTAGCAGGATGTGGCACTTTCTAGCTTGGAGGTTGAGCATTAGTATGACTCAGATCTGCTTGATTTAGTCTTCATTGTATATCCAGCCTTTGGAGGCTTATTTTGTATTGTCGGGAGCATTTTGTAGTAGCTCATATCTATTGCTTGTATGGCCATCTGAGGTTTATGCCAGAACGACCATCTATTGTATTGATCTTACATTGCTCATAATAAAGAGGTCAGTTCTTTTCTTGTGCTTCTACATCTTGAATATATTGTGATCTTCATGTGTTGATGAATCTTGTATACACTTAATAACTCAATAAATCAGTAGTAGTTAGTGATTCCAAGAAATAATTTGGCTTGGGATCATTACAATGGTATCAGAGATTTGATCCTCCAAACCTGTGGAGAGATCGGTGCATCTAGAGGTATAGAGGAATTTTTATGGGTCAGAGGAAGAAAAACAACAGTGAAATAGAGGAAGAAATGGAAGGGTCAGGAGATGACCATGAGCCTCAGGGCTTGGCTCTCTTAGTAGTTGAATTTGGTAAGTTCCAGCAAAACATGAACCACACAAAAATCACATTGGTCCTATAGTTGGATGAGTATCAGGAAACCAACAGAAGGGGATAGGCCAAAATCTCTGAAACCTTGAAGAAAGTTGATGAGAATCTATAGAAAATGAATGAAAACCAAACTAGGATAACTGACCTTCTGATGCAAGTAACCCATTGAGGAAAATATCCTGATACATATGGGAATAAGGAGGCTGGAGGGTCTAGTGGAACCCATGAGGAAGTCAGATATAACCCAGAGAAAGCACTGGGATCCAAAGAAACTCTTGGAGGTGGCACGTTCCATGGGAAGATTGGTAGCAGGACCAATCATAGGCCATACATGCCAGTGTTCAGAGATGAACCGCTAGGCCGACACTCAGATAGCAGAGCTAACCCTAGACCATACATGCCCACATTCACAGATGAGCAAGGGCAGCATGAACAGGTTGAAGATTTTGTGGAACAATTAGCCAGGAGTACCAGGGAATACTACAGCTTGGATATGAAAGTTCAAAGACAAATGTCCCTAGACTAGTATTGTCAACTCAGGTTCAGAAACTAGCCTAGTACGAACCACAAAGGAAACTTTGAGTTTGAGTGAAGGGAAGGGAAGATAGAGATTCCATACTTTGATGGTACAACTAAGATGACAACACAAGCATGGGTGCAGAAGATGGATACTTACCTGCAGCTTAACCCCATGAGAGAGATGGATGCCATCAAGTTTTCCACTATGTACTTGGATGGCAAGGCCCATGACTGGTGGTACCATGGGCTCACCACACTCGGCCACAACCAGATTGTATCCTATACAGAATTCACTCAGAGGCTCATTGATAGATTTGATCTAGGAGATCCTGAGTTACATTTTTGGGAGCTCACCCAACTCAAGCAAATAGGTACTTCAGATGAAAAAGAAGAGGATGAGTATAGTTAGATACAAAACATGGAGGCCAAAACGTTAGAGGCAGTAAAAGAGGAGGTTCCAGAAATAGACTGTGCGGCTGGAGAGAAGGCTATGTTGGCATCTATCAGTGGGGTACCCAAGTTCAACACCTTCAGGATGAGAGGGGTCTTACAAGGACAGAGAGTGTCGGTTCTGATTGATGGAGGAGCTTCCCACAATTTCATTGAT
>ML783506.1:37700-80360 GCA_009831015.1 Picea engelmannii
AAGGATGATCTACAAGAGACCATTGCTATCTTATTTATACTTTCATCCTTTAGGTCACTTGACCCATTTTTAGGTCACTTAACCCATTTCTAGGTCACTTAACCTATTTTCCTTATTTTAGGGTTAACCACTTTCCATAAATATTCCTTATTGATTTTGTCACCTTATTTTATCATTTCTTCTTTTAGGTCACTTTGACTTCTTTGACTTTGGGGCTTCAAGCCTTCATGTGAGGGTCCTTCATCTTCGTAAGGCCATAGCTCTCAAACCAGGAGGAGTTATGTGACATTCCACATACCACCAGAAATGGCATGACAAGCACTATCCATCTAGGATAGTTTCACCAACAATTTCCTTGATCTTCATCTCGTTATTCCTCATACAAGCATGGGTCCTCCAACCTTTCTTCTAGAATAAATCAATCCATAAATCGTCTTCCTGTGAGGGCTTTCGCCATAAGGGAAAATACATATTATATTACATAAATCATCAGTCAATCAATCCTTTGACATCAATCAATCACTTGACATCAATCAATCAAACCATTGGCATCAATGACAACATGATCCAACACGAGGGTTTCAAGTACTTGTATGCCATTGAAAAATACAATAATGCCTAAATGGCCTTTCTTGAGTGAATTCTCCATGCGATGAGAGGTGATAATTTTGAGGGAACTAGATGTAATCCCTTTGAGGGTATTTTTATGCCCTTCCTTACTGAAGCTAATGTATAAATCATTGAAATCCATGGTGATAGGTCCCAAAGTATGTAGCCATTTTTCCATGAAAACTACATCACAACCACCCATTTCAATATCAAACATGTGAGTTTTGATATGATACTCCCTCATTTGGATTTTGATATTTTCACATTGGCCACCCATGTGGTCGGTTATAGCCCATCCTTTTAGTCCCCATTTCAATATAGGATTTTATTTTATTACTCCAAAGGACTGTCCCCTGATGTTGGTAACTCTTCATCATGTCAAAAATTTATGATCTAGGTTGGTATGCAACCATCTTGGGGTGGATCTACTAGGACATATGATCTAGGGGAACTACATAGTCTCTCTTATTTGTTTGTATATGATGTAAACATGTTTCTCTTTGTAAAGGTTGTCACACCTATGTATATCAAATTTATTATATTCCTAATCATGGACCCCTCTCTTATGTATTCATCATACGTTGGCCATCTACTATCAAAGATTATTCTATAGATGTTAACTCATTTTTGCATCTCCCGAGGTAGTGTCATAGTTATGTAGGTAGTATGCATATTCCAAGGAATTGATCACATATTACGTGACACATTTGGGATATTATTGTATACATGAACATCCTCTACACATGCCACGTTGGATATTCTAGAGCACCCTCCTTATTTCATCACTTGTGGAGATGTATTTCACATTATTTGAGCGTCGACCCACATGTGTGGGTTTTGTGATATCCATGTGGGTGTTTTTTGTGATGATTTGACTTGGAGAGGAATATTCCTTTCCTTGTGGAGGATATTTTCTTGACTTGAGGGCTTGGTCATACCTTGGAGATACCTTTTGAGAATTCCTTGAGCACATTATGAAGAGGTTGTCCACTTTTGAGTTCATTCTCCATAGTTTTATGAGGTTGTTCCATGTGGAGGAGAGGAACATTGGAGAGTTTCTTTATTGGGAAGTTACTTCACAATGTTTTGAGGCTTCCTCATCAATATTTTCTTGGAATGTTGGGCTAAGAGAGAAAATCGGCCCCATTATTTATGGGATGTTCCTCTATCATGAGGATTTTATGTACATGTGGCATCATTTGATTACTCATTTACTTAGTCTCCTTCTTTGTGTGGATGAAAAATTCTTATTTATTAGTCTCCTAGGCTAAATTTTAGGGGAAAATAATTAATAAAGAATGAGAAGGATGTAGAAGCCTCCTCTATAAATAAAAACACTCCTCTCATTCCAAATCATTGCGAATTGTTGGATAATTTATGACAACAATCAATATAAAATCTTTCTTTTGAGGTTTTGGTTCCAATTCTTAGAGGGACATACTTCTTGACCCCTTCATCCTTAATTGGATAAAGAGGGCACTAGTCCTTTATCAAACAACCAACCAAAAAACTCTAAAAATCAAAACTTTTTGTTTTTTCTTGTTTAATAAGAAATCTAATGGTGAAAATCAAAGAAAATCATTTATTTAGATTTCATTTATTGTCTAGTGTAAAGTTAATGGATTATTTCATTTCCTAGACATTTTATTCTCGGGGCTTATGCTTAATTGTTAATCTCTAACCCTAGGGAGAAAAATTGTCCCTATTGGTTTGAGATTTAAGGTGTTGTTTAACATTCTTTGGGTTGATTTAAGGTGATTCTCAAATATGGAAATTAAATTGCAGCATTAAAAATCAGATCTGGTGAAACCCCAAGGCTAGGATTTGGTGCTTCAAGTTGTTTTCTTTCTTTTTCCTAACCTCTTTTTCATTTCTATATTGTTTATAAAACATATATTGCATATATGGAGGTTATATTAATCTCTAATGTGCTAATAATTTCTTATCATTTACTTATATGTTTCATTTGGTGAATTGAAAGTTCTAACTCATGAAACCCTAAGGGGATTCACCATCCATTTTACAAGTTCTTGCTTAGTCAATGTTTTTATATCTTTAGAAATTGTATCTAACACTTGTTTGGATACTATTGTGTAGAATATATGTTTTCCAAGTTTTTTTAGACTTAAATGATCATATGAAGTTGTTAATGTTGTTAATCTTACTCATAAAATTTGACACACACATCCACTAGCTCCTAACCTTTCTTTGAAGTGGATATAAATGTGATTTATGCAATGATTTCTAAATGAATATCTTTAGAGCATTGTAATCTGTTAAGGTCCTAACCCGCACATAGGTAGATCAATGTATTCGGATGTAACAAAGGTCAATATTAATAAGGTCTTTCAATAAAATAGAATAAGGTGGATGTAAGAAGACCTAATAGAAGATTCTGCTTCTAGAAGGATCTTCCTCTAGATGTTTCTCTTAATAGACATATTTAGTATAAATAAGGGTTGAGGGTATGAAAACCCTAGCTTGGAGATTATTGTAATAGAGTATTGCTCGACTGGAGATTGCCCCCTCAAAGAGGCCTGTGAACATTGCTTTCTCAATCAAAGTGCTATTTCAGTTGTTGTTCTCATATTATTTCTATGTTATTCTTGAGATTATGCTGGTTATATCACTATTATTCTACCATTTCTAGCATTTTATTTATGTTCTGTGTATTTGTTATATTTGGTATCTTACAAGTGGTATCAAAGCACTTTCCTTAGAAGAAATTGTGGGAATTTTTTTCAGGGTAGAGACGTATTCCGACGTCTTTAAGCCACAGAGATCTATTGTTACATGCATAAACCCATAGTCGAGGGATTCATACACACAGGAAATACAAGTGGTTCTTAAGTGCACATCTGTTGCCCACCCTTGTAACCCCTATTGGTACCCCTTCGAGTGGTAGCTCATCAAATAACACAGGTGTATGGATCGGCCTAGATTCCCTGAAGCCCTCTTTAGATAAACCTATCGATCACCGGACTGCTATAGTGTCACCAAGAACAACACTCGGGAAGATACTCTCTAGTACCTGGGTAGTCTAGTAGTATGGCTAAGGGTACGGTCTATCCTCCTTAGTTAGTGCCCTGAGATATTGGGTCAAGTACTACTGTTGGACCCCGCATGTATATCAGAGAGCTATAACACCGGGAAAACCCTTGTATGTAGAACCCTTGAATACTTAACCCTTGGGGAACATAAACATAAACAAATTAAACTAGCCAGATCTATTTCCGCGCAACTGTTTTCAGGTTGCCAAGTAAATACACATTTCCTTCTGGTTAAGAATTTGGGGATTTCATCACTGCAACATTCTTCAGACCGAAGTATAATCCCGTAGTTGTAATAAATAAATAAAAGTCTGGAAATGTTTTCACCATTATTTGAGACCTATTCCATTAGATTCATCTCTTCTCACTTATTACATTCATCCATATCATTTTTCTGCAAAAGTTTCTGACCCCGCTCACTCCCTTTTCAGTTCACCCATCCTCATGGCCCATACCTGTAGCCAAGAACTGGAGTCTCACTTCAACACCTTGCAATCTAGTTTCCTCGAGACCCAAAAAGAAGTGCAACAACTCAGTGATACTATTGCCTCTCGAGATACATCCATCAATACCACCATAAATGCATCCGTGCAGTCCACAATGGGGGAAGTCAAACAAGAACTGACCACCCAAATTGAATTTGTCTTTGCATCACTCTACACCAAATTAAAGATCCCTACCGATGAACCTTTTCCTGACGCACATACAAAGACTAAAGGTGAAACTTCTTCCCATTCCCATACCTGTCATCCCCAGCACTTTCAACGGGCCATATGCCTTCTGCGAGTGGATGTAACCAAATTTGATGGCTCAAACCCCACTGGTTGGGTCACCCAAATGGAACATTATTTCTCTCTCTACAACATTACAGATAACTTGGCCAAACTCCGGTATGGTGTTCTCCATCTAGATCAAGAATATTGGCAATGGTGGAAATGGAGAAAAACTTCTCGTCAAGGGTCTATTGCTTGGACCCAATTTGTGATTGAGATTTATGAATGCTTTGACACTAACACCAACCATTTGGGCCATTTGACAAAATTGAAACAATTAGGAACAGTCGAAGACTTCATAGTTTCATTTGAGCACCTGGCTTTTTGAACAGAGGGCATGGCTAATGCTTTCTTTTGAGAGTGTTTTATCAATGGCCTCAAGGAGGAGATTCGGTCCCATGTCCTCATGGCTCGACCTGCGAGTTGGGTGGAGGATACTAAAAAATCTAAAGAAGCACAACAAATTGTTTCCTCTCAAAACCGTAAGCCTTCCTTTATCCCTCGCCCTAAACCAGTAAACCCCACTACTCCCTCTGCCCCATTAAAGATCCAAAAATTGACCAGGGCTGAAATGGCTAAACGCCAACTCAAAGGCCTTTGTTATAATTGTGATGAAAAATATTTCCTATTCCACAAATGTAAGGAACAAAATTTTTTTATGGCCATCTCTAAGGATATTCTAGAAGAGAATGTTGAAACTCCCCTTGTGCCCGAGTCACCATAAATCACTGACATAAACCCTCCCTCCGACCTCCCGAAGTGGAACCGATCATTTCCCTCAATGCTCTCATTAGCTTCTCTGCCCCCCAAACCCTCAAGTTAGTCGATTACATCAAGCACCGAAAGGTCATCATTCTGGTTGATAGTGGAAACACCCACAAATTTATTCATCGCCGCATTGCCCAAGAAACCCATTGCTACATCCATGCTGTCAACAATTTCCAAATCATGATTACCAATGGTGGTTCTATGAAATGTGGTGGGTGCTGTGAAAATGTGCGTCTCTAAATCGGTGACTACCACCTAAAATCTCATATGTTTTCTATTGACATGGGTGGTTGCGACATTGTGTTGGGTGCAAACTGGCTAAGGACGTTGGGTCCCATTCTCATGGATTTTAATAACTTAACCATGCAATTCTACCAAGAAGGCCACCAATATAAATTCCAAGGCATCATTGTTGGTTCACCTAAGGTCATCAGTTCCCATCGCATGGAAAATCTACTCAAAAAAGGTCATTCTAGTATCATTGCCCAACTCCATGCCATACAAGCCACAGAGACACCCCCAGTGCCCCAAGACCTCCAAGCCCTCCTTTCTAAACATCAAATGGTATTTTCCACTCCCCAAGGACTCCCTCCTTCTCATGGTGTTCATGATCATTCCATTCCCCTTGTCCCAGGAAGCCCTCCCCCCAATATCCATCCATATCACCACCCCTTTGCACAAAAAAATGAAATTGAGAAAATGGTCTAGGAACTCCTTACTACAGGCATCATCCATCCTAGTACGAGCCCTTACTTGTCTCCGGTCGTCATTGTACTAAAGAAATAAGGTTCTTGGAGAATGTGTCCTAATTTTCGTGCTCTCAACAAACTGACCATCAAAGACAAATTTCCCATTCCTATCATTGATGACCTCCTGGATGAATTGAGTGGCGCCCAATTCTTTACCAAAATTGATATTCGCTCAGGCTATCACCAGATACGTATGAAAGAGGCAGACATTCCCAAGACATCCTTTCACACTCATGAGGGCCACTATGAGTTTTTGGTCATGCCCTTTGTCTTGTGTAATTCCCCCTCCACCTTCCAGAGCCTCATGAACCATGTCTTCCACCCTTTTCTTCGTCATTTTGTCTTAGTTTTGTTTGATGATATCCTCATCTATAGCAAAACCTAGACAAACCATCTTACTCATGTGGATCAAGTTCTCTGCCTACTCTCTCAGCACCAACTTTTCCTGAAATAGTCTAAATGTGTTTTTGTTGCCTCAAAAGTAAAATACTTGGGTCATCTAGTGGGAAAGGATGGTATCAAGGTGGACCCAATAAAGATTGAAGCTATGCAAGACTGGCCACACCCAAAGACTCTCAAAATATTGCATGGATTTTTGGGCCTAACAGGGTATTATCGCAAGTTTTTTAAGAACTACGAAAATATTGCAGCACCTCTCATGGCTCTCCTAAAAACAAACTCTTTCACTTGGACTCCAGCAGCTGCTCAAGCTTTTCAAACCTTGAAGATGACCATGTGCACCACTCCGGTTCTGGCCCTTCCTGATTTCACAAAGACCTTTGTGTTGGAATGTGATACCTTAGGGAAAGGAATCGGTGTTTTCCTTATGCAAGAGGGTCAACCTTTGGCTTTCACCAGTAAGCAATTGTTTGAAAGGAATCTGGGCAAACCCATTTATGAAAAGGAAATGTTGGTGATTTTGCATGCCATTGAGCTATGACATCCTTATATCTTGGGGCAATGCTTCCAAATTAATATTGACCATCAAAGCCTCAAGTACTTTCTGGAACAATGCATTTCCTCCCAGGAGCAACAAAAATGGGTGACTAAGCTCTTTGGATATGATTATGAGATCATTTACAAGAAGGGAAAAGACAATGTCATGGCGGATGCACTGTCCCAGAAATATGAAGACGAAGGATCCCTTTTTTCTCTTTCCTTCATTGTACCCGATTGGCTCCAAGTTGTGCGCCAGGAATGGATTCAAGATCCCAAAAGTTCGCATATGATCCAGCAAGTGCAGACCAAGGCTCCGGCTCCCCCAAGGTACTCCTGGCTCTGGGATGAGCTTCGATACAAAGGCCTCTTATATTTAAGTAAACAATACAAGCTCAAATCCACAATACTTTCTGATCTTCATGCTACACCCACAGCGGGGCACTCAAGGTTCACCAAAACATATGACAAGGTCAAACATTCTTTTTCCTGAGATGGTATGAAACAGGACATCCGTAAGTTTGTCGCTGAATGTGAGGTGTGTCAACACAACAAGGGAGAAATAGTCAAATCTCCGGGCACACTCTAACTGCTTCTGATTCCCCCTGCTATTTGGAAGGATATCTCTATGGAATTTATTACAGGCTTACCCAAATTAGGGAATAAATCAGTCATAATGGTGGTGGTGGATCGCCTTTCCATGTATGCTCATTTTTGCACTCTTCACCACCCATTTACTACATCCACGGTGGCTCAAATTTTCATGCACCAGGTCTTCAAGCTTCGTGGCATGCCACACTCTATTGTTTCCGATCATGACCCAACTTTCACAAGCAATTTTTGGCAAGAAATGTTTAAGCTACAAGGCACACAATTGCATCTCAGCTCAGCTTATTATCCCCAGATGGATGGTCAAATGGAATTTGTCAACAAGTGTTTCGACACATGTCTGAGGCGCTTTTCCTCTGGAGAAAAACACCAGTGGGCTCAATGGTTAACCCTAGACGAATGGTGGTACAACACTACATACCATACAACCACTCGCATGACTCTTTTTGAAGCGATATATGGACAGAAGCCACCTTCAGTTCTCTCATACTTACCGGGTACCTCGAAGGTCCAAGCAGTTGACCAAACACTTACATTCCAAGAGGATATTCTTCATACCCTTAAAGAGAACTTGGTCATGGAATATAATTGCATGAAGCAACAAGCAGATCAAGGTCACTCTGAACATCAATTTGCATAAGGGGATCAGGTGTTTCTGCGACTGCAACCATATAAGAAAAATTCCCTCAAGGACGAGTATTGTTAGAAGCTAGCGCCCAAATTTTATGGTCCTTACACAGTTCTCAATCGTGTGGGACAAGTCACATATCAGTTAGCTCTGCCCGGTCAGTTGAAGCTACATCCTATTTTTCATGTTTCATGCTTGAAGAAGGTGATTGGAACCAGGTGTCGAATTCAAACCAACCTTCCAGAGTTAGCTGAAGAAAGATCCATTTGGCTATAGACAAAAGCAGTTTTGGACCAGTGTGAGTGTCACCTACGTCAAAGAACCATCAAGGAAGTGCTAGTACAGTGGAAAGATATGACTCCAGCAGATGCCACTTGGGAACCAACTACCATTCTGCAACAGTTTCCACATCTCAAGCCTTGAGGACAAGGATGTTTTCAAGGGGGCGAACATGTTAAGGTCCTAACCTGCACATAGGTAGATCAATGTATTCGGATGTAATACAGGTCAATATTAATAAGTCCTTTCAATAAAATAGAATAAGGTAGATGTAAGAAGACCTAATAGAAGCTTCCGCTTCTAGAAGGATCTTCCTCTAGATGCTTCTCTTAATAGACATATTTAGTATAAATAAGGGTCGAGGGTATGAAAACCCTATCTTGGAGATTATTGTAAGAGATTTCTGCTCGAATGGAGGTTTCCCCCTCGAAGAGGCCCGTGAATATGGCTTTCTGAATCAAAGTGTTATTTTAGTTGTTGTTCTCATATTATTTATGTGTTATTGTTGAGATTATGCTGGTTATATTACTGTTATTCTTCCATTTCTAGCAATTTATTTTTGTTCTGTGTATTTGTTATATCTTGTATCTTACATAATCATTGATTAGAATCCTAATTCATCTTCTCATTATATATTTTTTGGATTCATTAAAGTAAATCATATGATTGCATGGTTTTATTTCACTTAAGGAGGTTTACCTTTCATCATTTGGGATACCCCCCTGTGGCTTCTAGAAGATGGTCTAAAGTTCAAGGGAAAGTGTACTAAGGTGGAAGTGGTGCACTTCCCATATTTTTTCCCCATTTATCACTTATTTTGGGACCATTTTCAATGGTGCTAGTTTAGGCGATAACATTTTTTGGTGCCATTGCTAGGGATAAGGTCCATCTCCTGGTTTTTGTTGGGTTTTATTCTTGTATATGCATATTGATGAGAATTTTTTGAATGCTAACATTTATTGTCTCATTTGGTGATTCCACGTAAAGAAAATACAAAGAGGTACTCTACAATGGATAACTCACAAGGTATTGTTGATCTTATGCATGAACTTGAGATTTATTGTAAAATAAGAAAATATAGGCATAAGAGAAGAGAATTAAATAGTCAATTAGGACTTGAATCTATGCAAGATATAAGAAGTTTATTTGTTGATAATTCAAGTTTCCTAACTCAAAGTCAAATGGATTCTCCTCAGTTGATTGATTTATATAAACCATTTGATTTCACTAACATTGCAGGTCAGCCTCATGATTTGCCTACTTCATTGGAAAAAATGTATGTTTTCATGGTGACAAAGGTATTGGTGCTAATGAACATTGGGATGATTTTATTTATTATGTTATAAGTATTGGAATTATCATCTTAATGTGATTTATAAATCATTTTCTTTAGCATTGAAAAATAATTCTAGAAATTGATTTATTGAATTGCCTAATAATAGCATAAATTCACTCGATGCTCGTAGAATCATTTTATCTGATAGATGGATAGAAACAAAATATAGTATATTTATTTTGAATTCATTGACTAATATTAAAATAAATTAAAATGATACTATAGATTAATTTATTCTTAGATTCGATAAAGTTTTTCAAGACATCCCTTAGACTCATTGGCCTAACCCAACCTCCATCTTGTTGTATTACCTTAACTATAACCAAGGCCAGTTTAGTTTCTTACTAAATATATCCAATCTCAATGACTAAGAGAAGATAAGAAAAAGGATAATATTTTGGATGACAATTGGAATTTGTCAAGGAAGACAAATATCATAAACCCTCATAGAGACAAAGTTGATCCTAAACTTAAAGTTTTCCATCCTACTGAGCCTTCTGTAGATTCTTTCACTTCCATCCTAGAGGAAATGAAAAGGTTAGAAATTAATTTCACACAGAAAATGAGTAATTTACATAATAGATTTTTCTAGCTTGAGATAAATCAATGGAAAACAATTTTCCTCATGGAAATGGGTATCAGGGACCTCCTCCAAATCAAATATCTCTTACAACATTGGATCCAACCAATATGCTTGAACATGAATTTTATTACTATTTTCAATTTTGTGATATCTCCCATGATGAAATAACTTGTGCTAAGTACATTGAAATTATGAAAGCTAGTTCTCATAATAGTGATCGATACTTGTACACTTGCAACACTCTGTCATATGGAAGAAAAATGTTCCACTTATCTCAAGAGAATATGCAATGAGTTAAGGACAAGTCCATAGAAGTGAAAAGGGATAATGCATTGTTTGGTGAGAATCCTTCCCCTAAGGAAATTAAGAAGATGTATGTAGAAAGATTCAATGGTATAACTTATCAAAGAAAAATAGGTAATCCTCCTCAAGGAGACCAATAAGTTCATCCTGAAGTTCCTAAGAAATATGATCAACCTATAGGACCAAGTATGGAGATGACTCAAAGTAGTCCTTTAATGAATAATCCTTTAAATATAAAGTTTGATGTAACTAGTTGGATGAGTAATGATAAGGTACTTATTCTTATTGTTGAGTTGTCAAAGATTCCTTTGGTAAGAGAACAAATGAAGGAATTTTTGTGTCTTCAATTAACAAGTCAATCAACCCAACTTGTAGATAAAATTGAATATTCCCCTAGTATTCTTCAAATAATGAATCAAGAAGGAAGGAAAAACCCAATCCATCAACCCTTTTTCATATTTTTGGTGGTTGGTCATTTGTTATTGTATAACTGTATGTTGGATTTAGGAGCCTCCACCAATGTGATGTATGTTAATGTGATGAATCAATTGGGACTTAAAACCACAAGACCATATAGAAACATAGGTGCTATGGATTCCAAAGAAGTAAAGTTTTTTGGTTTGATTAAGGATCTCCATGTGAGTTTTGCATATTTTCATGATATTTCTTTGATTATGGATGTGGTTGTCATCGATGTTTCAAATGCTTGGGGAATGATTTTATTATTCAAGTGGGATGCTAATATTGGAGGTAGCATCCAAATGAACCTATATTATGATATTATTCCTACATATGAGAATACCTATGTGATTGTTGGCACAGGGGCAGACCCAGGGTTCAATGCTACAACAACACACCAACAAAGCCTTAACTATTAACCCTTTCGACAACACCTGCAAAGTAGATGAAGTCTCACCCGAGGTAGAGGTAGGGGTGGTTGCAGGACTCAGGTGTTCGCAACCTTAGCTAGGACACATATTTGTGATTGTACTACTTAACATAGTACTTAGCACCAACAATTCATCAATATTTAACCATTATCTACTCCACATATAAAACAGAGTATTGCATCATTCATCCAGATCTGGTGTACGTAAGAACTTATCATAGAGAATTTGATTAGATATAGAAGATTCAAGCACTAAGCACATTCACATAGGTCAGATCTACATCCAGATGCATCATTAGCACAAAGAATAAACAGATCTATCTATCTATATCAAAGCACTGAGAAATTAAAGACATAAACACATCAACAAATTGCAAAAAGCAAATCAACACAACATATATGTGGTTCACCCCCACTCTGGGGCTATGTCCACCAACTCTTCTTCTTTATTAGCTTCTTCAATAGGTTACATGCATAGAGCCTCAAAACACTACTCTACATAGGATAGGAGATCTTTGTAGCTCGCTAGATCCTCCTTCTCCGAGTAGATCTAAGTGCATAGCCTTCCACAACCTCTTACAATGAATTTCACTTAGCTCTGCAAGTCTCACATAGTATGCATAGAGCACTTACAATCCTTCGATCACATAGATCTAGCACTTATCCATTCATAACTTCTCTCTATATATTCACTACATCGCCTTAGCATCTATTTATACTTTACAAAATAGGCCTAAACATGGGTAAACCCATGGTCTAACATCCCATACCCATTACATAATCCCAAATCCCAAAAGGGACCTAAAAAGGGGTCGATATCCCATGATCTCTTCTTCGTCTTGCACTCCTCCTTCGACAGGCTGTCGAAGTCCCAAAATAGGTCAAAATTGACCAAGGATATCCCAATGCTTGGTCAACAGCCAACATTGACCTTGCACCATGAGAAAATGAGGGATTATCATGTAGAAGACCCCTTAGATCCTATGAACGAATTGGCTTGCAATGAAAATACTTAGGATATTATATTGTGCTTGAAATTGAGAAAACTCCCCAAGAACATGTCAATATTAGTTTTTATGGAGCTAAGTATAGAACAAGGACCGATGTAGGAATAGTATTTGTTTCCCCCTAGGGTGACACTTTGTGTTATGCCTTTCATTTAGAATTTGAAGCAATGAACAACATATCTAAGTATGAATCCATTTTCCTTAGATTTAACATGGATAATAACATGGGAATTAAGATTCTAAAACTCCAAGGTGACTCTGATTTGGTAATCCTACAAGTAAAGAATCAATTTTCATGTAACAATGAAAATTTGAAGAGATACATAAGTGCAATTTGGGATGCCATGGAAGTATTTGATGCTTTGTCTTTAGAAGTGGAGAATATAATGTTTAATGAGAAATCAGAGGCTTTAGATATATCCACTTCAATTCTTCCTCCTTGAAATTTTTTTTTGGAAGGTGGGAAGTTAGAGATGATTTTTATCTCTTCAATTCCCAACAATGTTGAACATTTACAATTTTTTTATGATGATGCGCAAACTATAAGATTCATTAACAACCTTCAAGAGTTTTCCAAAAATGGTTTTGATTGAAGAGAAGAAGGAATAGAGTATCAAGAGTAGTTGATAGATAACAAGATTCATGTTGGTATTATTCCTTTGGAAGGGGTGTTTGATAGACATGACATGTATAAGGAAAATAAAGAGATGGCTAAACCCGATGAGTACATGGAAGTTAATATTTGTTACCTAGAAATTCCAAATATTGTGAAGATTGGTAAAGGAACTTCAAGTGACGAAAAAAGGGAAATTGAGAATTTGATCAAAGAATATAAAGATATATTTGTTTGGTCCTATGATGATTTGAAGGATTACAAAGGTGGTACTATCCAACATACTATACCTTTTAAGGATGATGCCAAACCTTTTCGAAAAAAGTTGAGACAGATTAATCTAAAGTTGGCTCCCATTATTCAAAAGGAGTTGTAGAAGTTGTTTTAAGCAAAGATGATTGTCGCTACAAGACATTAAACTTGGTTATGTAACCTTGTAGTGGTAAGAAAAAAGATAGGAGAGATTAGACTATATGTAGATTTTAGGAATCTAAATATGTCATCTTTTCCCAACATGGAGAATTTATTGCAAATAATTATAGGATTGACAATGATGTCATTTTTGGATGGATTTTCAGGCTACAATCAAGTGTGGGTAATGAACATGATAGACATAAGACTGCCTTTACCACACCTTGGGGAATCTTTGAGTATTTGAGAATGCCATTTGGTTTAATTAATATAGGTGCCAATTTTCAAAGAGCCATGGAATATGCATTTAGAGATCTTATGGGAAAAATAATTGATATATATCAAGATGATCTCACTATATTTTAAAAGGAAATAATTTCTCATGTTAGAAATCTTAGGAAAGTGTTTGAAAGATGCCACAAGTATATTGGAATATCATTGAACCCGAAGAAGTCAATATTTTGGGTTCTTGAAGGAAATATTATAATTGGGAATATAGTTTCAAACAATGGGGTAAATGTTAACCCTAAAAGAATTAAAGGTATCAAATAAATATCCTTAACCCAGAACAAGAAATCCTTGCAATCATTGTTTTGGAAAAATCAACTTTATTTCAATATTTATCCCAAAAGTTTCCAAAATAATGAACAAGTTGATTAAGAAAGATGTGGATTTCAAGTGGGATGAGAATGGAAAGTCATATTTTGAGTCTATCAAAGAATCCATTATGAAATCCCTTGTGTTATAAGTCTGGATTATTCAAAGGATTTCCAAGTTTTCTCCTTTTCCTTCGAGGATACCATTGTGGGTGTTCTACTTTAGAAGAATGACCAAGTTGAATAAAAACTTATAGATTTTATGAGTAAATTTCTCAAAGATGTTGAATTCAAGTATTCCACCATGGAAAAACAAGACTACACTCTTGTTAGGTTGCTAAATCATTTCTGAACTTATGTGGTTTACTCAAACATAATTTCCTATGTTCCTCACTTGGTAGTAAAAGATATTTTGACTCAACAAGATTATTTAGGAACTAGAGGGAAGTGGGTGTCTAAGATTCAAGAGCATGATTTCAATATTAAACCCATAAAGTTGACGAAGGGTCAAGGATTAGATCAGATGATGGAAAAAGGAAATGAAGTTTCCCTTTGAATGAAAGACTACCCTTTCCATGTGATCTCAACAGTTTTGGAGGAACTATACTTTCATGATTGGTATGTTGATATTATCTACTATCCTAAGAATATTACAAGTCTAAATCACCTGATAGATCATAAAAGAAGAACATTAATATTGAAGGTCTCCAAGTTTTGTTTTATCAACCAAAGCCTTAGATGGAGAAATTTGGATGGATTAATTCTCATATGTGTAGAACCTGAAGAGTCTAAGAAGTTAATGAATGAGTTTCATAAGGGATTATGTGGTGGAAATCATTCAGCAAGAACCACTACCCACAATATTTTAAGAGGTGATTACTATTATCCTTTTAAATTTTCATATGTCCACAAGTTTGTAAGATCATGCCAACCTTGTCAACTCTTTACAAGAAATTAGAAGCCATAAGTCCTTCCTTTTCAACCAATGATAGTGGAAGTGCCATTCCAATTGGGGAATTTCTATTATTGGATAGTTTAAAGACAATTCTAGCAATGGTTGCACATGTATTCTCATGGCTACGGATTACTTCATGAATTGGGTTGAATCTATACTATTAAAAAGGATACAGATAAGGTTCTTGAGTATTCTTTGGAAGAGAAGATCATCACTCATTTCATATTTGCAACAAAGATTATTTCCAACAATGCCAAAGAATTTAATTCTTCATATTTTTCATTATTTTGTTTCAATTATGGCATTGTACTATCCCACTCCTCCAACTATTACCCTCAAGGAAATGATCTTGCTAAATCCAGTAATAATAATTTGATGACCATAATCAAGAATAAAGTGGGGGGAAACAAGAAAAGTTGGGATAGAAAGATAAAATATGCTCTATGGGATGATAGAATAACTAATAAGGATGCCACTGGAAAGAGCCCATTTTAAATTTAGTGTATGAGATGGATGTTACATTGCCAGTTCAATTGAAGATATTAGTTTACAAGTTAATCTCACAGTTCTCATATGATCAAGATGCAGTGAAAAACAAAATCAAATGGCTTATAGAGCTTGACAAGAATCAAATATGTTCTTTGATCATCTAGCAAAGAGTCGAGAAAATATGAAGACAAATTTTGAAAAGAAGGATCACCCAAGAAATTTTTAAAAGGTGATATTGTTCTCATGTGGAACAAATAAAAATTAAAAGGAAGTTAAGCATGGTAATTTTAAAATTCTTTGGCTACATTCTTACAAAATTGAAGGTTTTGTAGCTAATAATTCTTTCTATTTGAGTCATCTAGATGGTGAGCAATTTTCTTTTCTCGTGAATGGGAAATTTTTGAAGATATTATATGAAGGTAATATCTGATTCCATAGGGAATCCTTGTACTATAGTAATTATGATAACCTTTCTTAATTGTGTTCTTTCATTTTATTGATTTCTACATTTTATTTTTTTTTAGAATAGAAATTTAAACGTTTCTTACATGTATATATTTTTCTCTGAGACGTGGTGATACTAACATATGCTTTGATATAGATTTCATTTACACATGGATTTATTTATCTTTTAGGTAAGGAGAAAAGGAACTTGTGTCTTCACCTTTCCTTGTGTTTGACATCTATTGGTTGACAATGTTTCCAAGTTTACAACTTTTGTGGAATCTATATTTCTCATGCAATCTCGAGATGAGCACATGTCCTCGAGTTGGAGCCAACTTTTATACCTTAGATTCAACTCGATGTACCCTATATTTTTTCTCCATATGTGGACCATCATATGAGAAAATCGTGTTCCTTATTGTATCATGATGAGACAAAAGTGTGGTTGTATTTTTAGTCATGTATTGCATTGGACCATAATTAGATGTTCTATGTATTAGTGAGGGGGATATGTAGTATCTCTAGACCCCATGTGGTTGGTAATAACCCATACTTTTAGTTCCCATTTCAAGGTAGGATTTGATTTTATGGCTCTAGTTGACTACCCCTTGATATTGGTAACTCTTCACCACGCCAGTCATTTATTATCTGGGTTGGTATGCAACCATCTTGGGGTGGATCTACTAGGATACATGATCTAGGCGAGTTGCATAGTATCCCTTACCCCTTTATATATGATGTAAAATTGTTTCTCTTTGTAAAGGTTGTCACACTCATTTATAGAACATTTTTATATTCTTAAGCATGGGTCTCTCTTGTATGCATTCATCACACTTTGGCCATCTACTATCATAGATGATTTTGTAGATGTTCACTCAGTTTCACATCTCTCAAGGTAGGTTCATAGTTCTTGAGGAAATACATGTATTACAAGGTATTGGTCACATCCTATAAGTCACATTTGAGGTATTATTTCATACATGGAAACCCTCTACACATGCAATGCTAGATATTCTAGAGCATCCTCCTTATTTCATCACTTTTGGAGATATTGTTCACATGATTTAAGGGAAAACTAACACATGTGGGGTTTATGACAGCCATGTGGGTTTTTTTGGTGATGATTTGACTTGGAGAGGCATCTTCCTTGTATTTTGGAGCATATTTTCTTGACTTGAGGGCTTGGTCATTCCTTGGAGATACCTTTTCAGCATTCCCTGAGAAAATTATGAGTCTAGTCCATTCACTTTTTAGGTCCTTATCCAAATTTTCATGAGGTCATTCCACTTGGAGGAGAGGAACATTGGATATTTTCTTTCTTGGGAGGTTAATTCACCATTTTTTGAGGCCTCCACATCACTCTTTCATTGAAACATTGGGATAGGAGAGGAAATTGGCCCCATTTTTTATGGGATGGTCCTCTCCCATGAGGGTTTTATGTACATGTAGAATCACTTAATTATATCTTGACTTAGTCTCCATATTTGTGTGGATGACAAGTCTTCTTTCTTAGTTTTCTAGGCTAATTTTAGGGAAAAGGAATTAATAAATAATGAGAAGGATGTAGAAGCCTTCTCTATAAATAGAGGCACTCCTCTCATTCCAAATCATTGTGAATTGTTGGATAATTGTTTACCAAAATTAATAGAAAATATTCCTTTTGAGGTTTTGATGTCAATTATTAGAAGGGAATACTTATTGACCCCATAATACTTAATTAGATTAAAAAGGGAACGATTCATATATCCAACAACCAACCAAAAAATGCTAAAAATAAAAACTTTTTATTTTTTATTGTTTAACAAGAAATCTAATGACATAAATCATTTATTTAGATTTCATTTATTGTCTAGTGTCAATTTAATGGATGATTTCATTCCCTATACATATTATTCATAGGGTTTATGATTAATTGTTAATCTATAAAATGAAGGAGACAAATTGCGCAAGATACCATATATAATAAATATGCAGAACAAAAATAAAATGCTAGAAATGATAGAATAACAGTAATATAACCAACATAATCTCCACAATAACACAGTAATGATATAAGAACAACAACAGAAATAACAATTCGATTCAGAAAGCAATGTTCACAGACCTCTTCGAGGGGGAAACCTCTAGTCGAGTAGCGCTCTATTAGAATAATATCCTAGCTAGGGTTTCCATACCCTTAACCCTTATTTATACTAAATATGCCTATCAAGAGAAGAATCTAGAGGAAGATCCTTCTAGAAGAGGAATCTTCTATTAGGTCTTCTTACATCCTCCTTATTCTATTTTATTGAAAGGTCGTATTAATATTGACATTTATTACATCCGAATATATTTATCTACCTATGTGTGGGTTAGGACCTTAACATGTCTACCCCCTTAAAAACAACCTTGTCCTCAAGGCTTGAGATGTGGAAACTGTTGCAGAATGGTAGTTGGTTCCCAAGTGGAATCTACTAGAGTCATATCTTTCCACTGGACTAGCACTTCCTTGATGGTTCTCTAATGTAGGTGATGCTCACGCTGGTCCAAAACTGCTTCTGGCTATAGCCAAATGGATCCTTCTTCAGCTAACTCTGGAAGGTTGGTTTGAATTTGGCACCTAGTTCCAATCACCTTCTTTAAGCATGAAACATGAAAAACAGGATGTAACTTTGACTGAATGGGCAGAGCTAACTGATATGCGACTTGTCCCACATGTTTGAGAATTGTATAAGGACCATAAAATTTGGGCACTAACTTCTGACAATGCTCGGCCTTGAGGGAATTTTGCTTGTATGGTTGTAGTCGCATAAACACCTGATCCCCTTCTGCAAATTGACATTCATAGCGACCTTGATCTGCTTGTTGCTTCATGCGATTTTGTTCCATGACCAAGTTCTCTTTAAGGTTACGAAGAATATCCTCTCGAACTATAAGTTTTTGGTCAACCGCCTAGACCTTCGAGGTACCCAGTAAGTTTGAGAGAAATGAAGGTGGCTTCTGTCCATATACTGCTTCAAAAGGAGTCATGAGAGTAGATGTATGGTAGAAAGTGTTGTACCACCATTCATCTAGGGGTAACCATTGATCCCTCTGATGTTGTTTTTCAGAGGAAAAACACCTCAGATATGTTTCCAAACACTTGTTGACAACTTTTGTTTGACCATCAGTCTGGGGATGATAAGTTGTGCTAAGATGCAATTGGATGCCCTGTAGCTTAAATAGTTCTTGCCAAAAATTGCTTGTGAAAGTTGGGTCAAGATCAGAAACAATAGAGTGTGGCATGCCATGCATCTTGAAGACCTGGTCCATAAAAGTTTGAGCCACCGTGGATGCAGTAAATGGGTGTTGAAGAGCGCAGAAATGAGCATACTTGGAAAGGCAATCCACAACCACCATTATGACTGATTTATTCCCCGATTTAGGTAAGTCGGTAATAAATTCCATAGACATATCCTTCCAAATAATAGGTGGAATCGGAAGCAGTTTTAGTGTGCCCATATATTTGACTATTTCTCCCTTGTTGCATTGACACACCTCACATTCAACGACAAAATTACGGATGTCATGTTTCATACCATCCCAGAAAAAAGAACATTTGACCCAGTCATATGTTTTGGGGAACCTTGAGTGCCCCACTGTGGGTGTAGCATGAAGCTCAGAAAGTACCGTGGATTTAAGCTTTGATTGTTTACTTAAATACAAATAGCCTTTGTATCGAAGCTTATCCTGGAGCCAAGAGTACCCTGGGGGAGCCAGAGCCTTAGTCTGCAATTGTTGGATCAGATGAAAACTTTTGGGATCTTGAAGCCATTCCTGGTGCACAGCTTGGAGCCAATCGGGTACAATGAAGGAAAGAGAAAAAAGGGATCCTTCTTCTTCATATTTTTGGGACAGTGCATCTGCCACGACATTGTCTTTGCCCTTCTTTTAAATGATCTCATAATCATATCCAAAGAGCTTAGTCACCCATTTTTGTTTCTCCAAGGAGGAAAGGCGTTGTTCCAGAAAGTACTTGAGGCTTTGATCTTCAGTCTTAATTTGGAAGTGTTTCCCAAAGAGATAAGGGCACCAGAGATCAACGACATGCAGAATAGCCAACATTTCCTTTTCATAAATGGGTTTTCCCAGATTCCTTTCAGACAGTTTCTTACTAGTGAAGGCCAAAGGTCGACCCTCTTGCATATGGACAATGTTGAGTCCTTTCCCTGAGGCATCACATTCCAACACAAAGGTATTTTTGAAATCAGGAAGGGCCAGAACCGGAGTGGTGCACATGGCCATCTTCAAGGTTTGAAAATCTTGAGTAGTGGCTGGAGTCCAAGTGAAAGAGTTATTTTTTAGGAGAGCAGTGAGAGGTGCTACAATATTTTCGTAGTTCTTAACAAACTTGCTATAATACCCTGTTAATCCCAGAAATCCACACAATCTTTTGAGAGTCATTGGGTGCATCCAGTCTTGCATAGCTTCAATCTTTTTTGGATCCACCCTGACGCCATCCTTGCCAACTAGATGACCCAAGTATTCTACTTCTGAGGCACCAAAAACACATTTAGACTATTTTAGGAAAAGTTGGTGCTGAGAGAGTAGATGGAGAACTTGATCGACATGAGTAAGATGGTATGTCCAAGTTTTTCTATAGATGAGGATATCATCAAAGAAAACTAATACAAAATGACGGAGAAAGGGACGGAAGACATGATTCATGAGGCTTTGGAAGGTGGAGGGGGCATTACACAAGATAAAGGGCATGACCAAAAACTCATAGTGGCCCTCATGAGTGTGAAAGGCCATCTTGGGAATGTCTGCCTCTTTCATACGTATCTGTTGATAGCCCGAGCAAAGATCAAGTTTAGTAAAGAATTGGGCGCCACTCAATTCATCTAGGAGGTCATCAGTGACAGGAATGGGAAATTTGTCTTTAATGGTCAGTTTGTTGAGGGCACTAAATTCAGGACACATTCTCCAAGAACCTTCTTTCTTATAGACCATGACTACAGGAGAAGAGTTAGGGCTCATACTAGGGTGGATAATGCCTACATTAAGGAGTTCCTAGACCATTTTCTCAATTTCATTTTTTTGTGAAAAGGGGTGGCGATATGGACGGATATTGGGAGGAAGGCTTCCGGGTACAAGGGGAATGGAATGATCATAAACACCGTGGGAAGGAGGGAGTCCTTAGGCAGTGGAAAATACCATTTGATGTTTAGAAAGGATGGCTTGGAGGTCATGCGACACTAGTGGTGTCTATGTTGCTTGTATGGCATGGAGTTGGGAAATGACACCAGAATGACCTTTTTTGAGCAATTTTTCCATGCTATGGGAACTAATGACCTAAGGTGAACCAATAGTGAGGCCTTGGAATTTATATTGGTGTCCTTCCTGGTCGAATTGCATGGTTAATGCCTTAAAATCCATGAGAATGGGACCCAAAGTTCTTAGCCAGTCTACACCCAACACAATGTCACAACCACCCATGTCGATAGCAAACATATGGGATTTTAGGTGGTAGTCATCGATTTGGAGACGCGCATTTTCACAACGCCCTCCACATTTCATGGAACCACCATTAGCAATCATGATTTGGAAATTGTTGACAGCATGGATGTAGCAATGAGTTTCTTGGGCAATGCGGCGATGAATAAAATTATGGGTGCTTCCACTATCAACCAGAATGATGACCTTCCTATGCTTGATGTAACTGATTAACTTGAGCATTTGGGGAGCAGAGAAGCCAGTGAGAGCATTGAGGGAAATGACGGGTTCTACTTCGGGAGGGTCTGAGGGAGGGGTTATGTCAGTGATTTCAGGTGACTCAAGCACAAGGGGAGTTTCAACATTCTCTTCCGAAATATACTTAGAGATGGCCATAAAAATATTTTGTTTCTTACACTTGTGCCCTGGGAAATATTTGTCATCACAATTATAACAAAGGCCTTTGAGTTGGCGTTCATCCATTTCATCCCTAGTTAATTTTTGGATCTTTAATGGGGCGGAGGGAGTAGTGGGGGTGACGGGTTTAGGGCGAGGGATAAATGAGCATTTTCTGTTTTGAGAGGATACAAGATGTTGTGCTTCTTTATCTCTTTTAGTAGCCTTCACCCAACTCGAGGATCGAGCCATGAGGACATGGGCCCGAATATTCTCCTTGAGGCCACTGATAAAACACTCTCGAAAGAAAGCATCAGGCATGCCCTCTGTTCAAAAAGCCAGGTGCTCAAAGGAAGCTATGAAGTCTTCTACTATTCCAAATTGTTTCAAATTTGTCAAATGGCCCAAATGGTTGGTGTCCATGTCAAAGCATTCATAAAGGTTAGTCACAAATTGGGTCCAAGCAATATACCCTTGGTGGGAAGTTTTTCTCCACTGCCACCATTGCCAATGTTCTTGATCTAGATGGAGAACACCATACCGGAGTTTGGCCAAGTCATCTGTGATGCCATATAAAGAGAAATAATGTTCCATTTGGGTTACCCAACCAGTGGGGTCCAATCCATCAAATTTGATCACATCCACCAGCAGAAGGCGTAGGTCACGTTGAAAGTGATGGGGCTAAAAGGTATGGGAATGGGAGGAATGTTCACCTTCGATATTTGGAGGTGCTTCAGAGAAAGGGTCATCTATAGGGATCTTCAGTTTGGTGTAGAGTGATGCAAAGACAGATTCAAGCTGGGTGGTCAGTTCTTGTTTTTCCTCCATTGAGGACTGCATGGTTTTATTTATGGTTGTATTGATGGATGAATCAATGGAGGCAACAGTAGCACTGAGTTGTTTAACTTCTTTTTGGGTCTCGAGGAAACCATATTACAATGTGTTGAAGTGAGTTTCTAGATCTTAGCTATGGGTATGGGCCATGAGGATGGGTCAACTGAAAAGGGCCGGGCAGGGTCAATTTTTTTTCCGAAAAATGATATGGATGAATGTGATAAGGGCGAAGAGATGAATCCAATGGAATAGGTCTCAAATGATGGTGAAAAATTTTCCAAACATTTTTTTTTTTACACCTGCGGAGTTATACTTTGGTCTGAAGAATACTGTAGTGATGAAATCCCCAAATTCTTAACCAGAAAGAAAAGTGTATTTACTTGGCAACCCGGACATAGTTGCATGGAAGTAGATCTGGTTTGTTTTAATTTGTTTATGTTTCTGTACCCCAAGGGTTAGGTATTCAAGGGTTCTATAGACAAGGGTTTGCTCTGTGCTATAGCTCTCTGATATATGTGTGGGGTCCAACAATAGTACTCGGCCCAATATCTCAAGGCACTAACTAAGGAGGATAGACCGTACCCTTAGCCGTACTACTCGACTACCCAGGTACTAGAGAGTATCTTCCCGAGTGTTTTTCTCGGTGACACTATAGCAGTTCGATGGTCAATAGGTTTATCTAAAGAGGGCTTCAGGAAATCTAGGCTGATCCGTACACAGGTGTTGTCTGATGCACTACCACTCGAAGGGGTACCAACAGGGGTTACAAGGGTGGCCAATAGATGTACACTTAAGAACCACTTGTATTTCCTACATGTATGAATCCCTTAACTGTGGGTTTATGCACATAATGATAGATCTATGTGGCTTAAATATGCCAAAATATGTCTCTACCCTGAAAAAAAATTCCCACAATTTTTTCCAAGGAAAGTGCTCTGATACCACTTGCAAGATACCAGATATAATAAATATGCAGAACATAAATAAAATGCTAGAAATGGCAGAATAATAGTAATATAACCAGCATAATCTCCACAATAACACAGTAATGATATAAGAACAACAACAGAAATAACACTTTGATTCAGAAAGCAATGTTCACGGGCCTCTTCGAGGGGTCAACCTCCAGTCGAGCAGCGCTCTATTACAATAATCTCCCAGCTAGGGTTTTCATACCCTCGACCCTTATTTATAGTAAATATGTCTATCAAGAGAAGCATCTAGAGGAAGATCCTTCTAGAAGTGGAATCTTCTATTAGGTCTTCTTACATCCGCCTTATTCTATTTTATTGAAAGGCCTTATTTATATTGACCTTTATTACATCCGAATATATTGATCTACCTATGTGCGGGTTAGGACCCTAACAAATCATCCATATTGGGTTGATCTTTAAGGTGTTATATAACATGATTTGGGTTGATTTGAACTTATTCTCAAATCTATATAGTAAATTGAAGCGTTAAAAATCAGATTTGGTGAAACCCTAAGGATAGGTTTTGGTGCTTCAAGGAATTTATTTATTGTGCCTAGCCTCTATTTCATTTCTAGAGTTTTTTTATCAAGATTATATTGCATGTCTCGAGGTGATATTAATCTCTAATGTGATATTAATCTCTAATGTGATAATAATTTATATAATTTACTTAGATATTTTAGTTGGTGAATTCCAAGTGCTAACTTTTGAAACCGTAAGGGCATTCACCATCCATTTTACAAGTTATTTCTTAGTCAATGTTTATATATCTTTAGAACTTGTCTCCAACACTTGTTTGGTTGTTATTATATAGAATATATATTTTCCAAGTGTTTTTAGACTTCTATTCTAATATGAAGTTGTTAATGTTGATTATCTTACACATTAGATTTAATGCACACATCCACTAGCTCCTAATCTTTCTCTGAAGTGGATATAAATGTGATTCATGAAATTGTTTCTAATTGACTATATTTAGATCATTGTAATTATTGTTGATTGTAATCTTAATGCATTGTCTCATTATATATTTTTGGATTCATTAAATTAAATCATATGATTGCATGGTTTTATTTCACTTAAGGAGGTTTACTTTTCATCATTAGGGATGCACCCCTTATATTCTAGGAGATGACCTAAAGTGTAGGGAAAAGTGTATTGAAGTGAGAGTAGCACACTTCCAGTCTTGTTTCCTCAATTAGCACATATGTTGGGGCCTTTTATAAGGGTTCTAGTTCAAGCAATAACATAGGCCATTAAACTTTACAATACACCATTTCTTAGAGTGACATTAAGATGATATTGAGGCAGTGATTATATATTCTTGGTGAGTACAAATTTATATTACCTATATCAAGAGAACGCTTAATATAATGGTTAATGTGTTGGGAGATTGGTTTTTGTCATTGATGTCAACCCTAGTCATGGGTTTTGGACCGCAAGATTGATAAAGGTATTTGGACATGAAGGACAATACACATGAATATACAACACCCATGAATGGATAGTATACATCATGTTGTTTCTAGTGGTATGTGGCACATCATGTGGATCCTCATAGTTGAGGAGAAATGAATTTTTGAAGATGACAAAGTGAATTGAAGAAGGAAGTACATGTAGGAAATGAAGATAATTTAAAAAAAAAAAGAATTACAAAATAAGAAAATGTCAGGTCGGCCCTAATGTTAAAATGAAGTGCATAAATGGTATAAATAAACATCATTATACATTCATTTTGATAGAAGTTTAATTTCAGAGGAAATAAGAAGTAAAGAAGGCCGGATTTCAAGGGAGGATGAAGTCTTTTGGTGATGTGTTCTAAGGTATGTTATTTTCAGGTCATATTACCATTTGTGATATAACTTTTTTTCTAGAACGAGTCAGATAGTGAAATCTCTATGGTATTGAGAAGACATATCAAGGTACCTATGGTAAAAATTTCATCTCTTGATTCTCTATAATTATGGAGATACACTTTGTGGAAGATAGGGTTTGTGACCAGTCCTGAAGCTAGTCAATAAATAGGTGTTCCAGGTAAAACAATCATAACTTATTCATCAAGAATCCAAATGATGTGGGAAAATTTTCATTGGAAATTGTATAAAATTTAGTTTCTTGTGTGAGAGTTTTAGAATTAGATGTTAAATATTGAGTGTGGGGCATTCTGTACAAGTTCGGTCTCCTTAATAGACCAGAATTGAATAAAGTCTACCATTCTTTTTATAACTTCTTTTTGGGGAGGATTCAAGGAGTGAAACTTGGAGGAGTTTCAGAGAATAAATTGAGTAACGTTATATACAGGATCATAGTACTCCAAGAATTGAAGAATTGCATAAATTGAAGAAGTCCCAGGAAGCATTATTAGGTTCTATGTGATGATTGGTTGATGGTGATGATTTAATGTAAAGTTTTATTATCTCTCATATATTCTTGGGTGGAAGGAAGGGGCAAGGATAGAGAGTTCAACTCTCTCTTTATATTGGAGGATTGTATCTTCCTCTTGGAGGTTTATCCCTCCATTTACATTTGGAAGTTGTAGCTACCTTTGGAAGTGATTACTTCCCTTGAACAATAACTATTGATTATTTCTCATATATTGTGCATGGTGTATTGTGGTATATTGGTGTAACGTTTATACTATTGTTCATTTTTCATTGGATATAGTTGAATGGTTTAAGTATAAGTTGAAAAAGGTTTTAAATTGTACTTGATACTAATTCACCCCCCTCTCAGTATCAACAATTGGTATCAGAGCAAGTTACCTTCAGTATAGTTTAACCACTGGAAGGAAGAACCTAAGAAGAAATGGAAGACAACATTCCAAATGGGATTCCACCATTTGATGGAAGCAATTTTGAATAATGGAGTAATATAATGGAAACTTACTTGAAAGCTCTTGGGGTAGATGTTTGGTTCTCAGTTGCTTTAGGATACAATTCTTTGAAGAAAGCAAAGATTGCAGCTCAAAAGGAAGCAAAAAGGAACAACAAATTGGCAATAGATACCATCCTGGATGGGTTGACAGATTTAGTGAAATCCAAGGTGGGATCATGTGCATCATCAAAAGAGCTTTGGGACAAGATACAAGACCTTTATGTAAGGGAAGAAGAAAAATAAGAAGAAGTTGAAGCAAATTACAACATCATAGATTTCAAAGAAGAAAATAGAGGTCAGTTCTTTTTCTTTAATTGTGGAGTATGTCATGTTTAATTTGAATGTCCTCATCCAATGATTGAAATAAATGACACTCAAGAAGAAAATTCCAATGAAGAAGAAGAAAATCATGAAGAAAAAATTATTCAACATGAAGATGAGAATCTTAAAAAATTGAAGCATGTCGAGATTGAAAATAGCAAGCTCAAAGACACGCAAAGAAAACTAAGAAGTGTATTGGTTAGTTGTGAAAAGACAGTTGTAATATTGAAGAAACAATTAGAATACTTTGAGAAAATAAGAGAAGAAACCATTTCCTTGAAAACTCTACTCGAAGAAGAAAGAAGAATAGGAGAAGTAAGGAATGTCCAAATGAAGAAGAAAGAAGAAGATTGTGAGAAACTTGAACATGAAGTTGTCTCATTGAGGAAGAGCTTAAGAAACTCTCAAGTGTCAAAAGACTTCACACATCTTGGATGCATGGGTGAAAATTCATACAAACAAGATGCAAATACCAACAAGAAGGTTGAAGAAAGAGCTACACAGACAGTTGATGAGGAGTGGACTAGGATACCAGAAAGAATGAATGATTATAAAAGAGATGAATATCCAAGAATACCTCCTACCTTAAGGAATCAAAGAAGCTTCAATCAGTATGAAAGAAACTACAGAAGAATAGATCATGAACCCAAATGGACTACATCACAAAGAAGCCCACTTACTTCAAGGTATCAAAATTTCTTTCTTGGTCATTGTTATACTTGAAAAATTTTTGGACATAAGGCAATTAATTGCAGAATCAATGAAAGGAACACATACACAAGAAACATGAATGGT
Source organism: Picea engelmannii (assembly GCA_009831015.1). Classification (NCBI taxonomy): domain Eukaryota; kingdom Viridiplantae; phylum Streptophyta; class Pinopsida; order Pinales; family Pinaceae; genus Picea; species Picea engelmannii. The sequence continues at coordinate 65,376 of ML783506.1, forward strand.
GTAAATAGAAGATATGGAAATAATCATGGATTTGTCAACATAAGTTATAATTCATTTTCCCCATTGATGGAAAAAGATATTGCATGCTACAAATGTAATTATCTTGGTCAAAAAGCACGAGATTGCAGATATATGAATGAATATGTCCCTATGCCAACCACAATATCGAGAAGGAAAGAGATTCCAAACAATGAATATTTTTGAATAGCATTGACCACTGAAGAATGTAAAGAATAAGATGAATGGTACATAGACAGTGGATGTTCTTCACACATGACTGGGGATCAAGACAAATTCATCAACTTGAAGAGAAAGGGTGGAAATGTTGCATTTGGAGATGACTCATCTACCAAAATACTTGGAGAAGGCATAGTAGAGATTGGAAGAAAAAATGTAAAAGAAAAGAATGTTCTATTGGTTGAAGACTTGAATCATAATCTACTCAGTGTTAGTAAAATGTGTGATCAAGGATACACTCTTACGTTTGATTCCCGAAAATGCAAAATCAGAGAAAATAACTCAGGAAGATTGGTTGCAACTGCAACAAGAAGACCGAACAACATATACATCCTAGACATGAAGAAGAGAGAGAAGACAAAAGTCACACAAAAGGATTCTAAGGAGGAAAAAGTCCCAAAGACCAAAAATAAGGATGAAGTATTATTGAGTGCCACATGTTCAGGGGGAGCAGCCCCAAAGAAGAGAGTTACGTTTTTCCATTAAACTTAGGGGGAGCATCCCTAACCTTTTCCATTAATGTCAAAGGGGGAGAGAAATTGGGATCATGATAATAGGGGGAGCATGAGTGTTGCCATCAATGACAAAGGGGGAGATTGTTGGAAGATTGGTTGTTGTCATTGATGTCAACCCTAGTTATGGGTTTTGGAACGCAAGATTGATAAAGGTCTTTGGACATGACGGACAATGCACATGCATATACAACACCCATGAATGGATAGTATACATCATATTGTTTCCTATGGTATGTGGCACATCATGTGTATCCTCATGGTTGAGGAGAAACGAATTTTTGAAGATGACAAAGTGAATTGAAGAAGGAAGTACATGTAGGCCCTGAAGATAATTAAAAAAAAAGAATTACAAAATAAGAAAGTGTCGAGTCGGCCATAATGTTAAAATGAAGTGACATAAATGGTATAAATAAACATCATTATACATTCATTTTGATACAAGTCGAATTTCAAAGGAAATAAGAAGTAAAAAAGGCCAGATTTCAAGGGAGGATGAAGTCTTTTGGTGATGTGTTCTAAGGTATGTTATTTTCAGGTCATCTTACCATTTTTTCTATAATTTGTTTTCTAGAATGATTCGGATGGTGAAATCACTATGGTATTGAGAAGACATATCAAGGTACCTCCGGTAAAAATTTCATCTCTTGATTCTCTATAATTATGGAGATACACTCTGTGGAAGATAGGGTTTGTGACCAGTCCTGAAGCTAGTCAATAAACAGGTGTTCCAGGTAAAATAGTCATAACTTATTCATAGAGAATCCAAATGATTTAGGAAAATTTTCATTGGAAATAGTACAGACTTTTGTTTCTTGTGTGCGAGTTTTAGAATCGGATGTTAAATATTGAGTGCGAAGAATTTTGTACAAGTTCGGTCTTCTGAATAGACCAGGATTGAATAAAGTCTACCATTCTTTCTATAACTTATTTTTGGGGAGGATTCAAGGAATGAAACTTGGAGGAGTTATAGAGAATACATTGAGTAATATTATATACAGTATCAAAGTACTCCAAGAATTGAAGAATTGCAGAAATTGAATAATTCTCAAGAAGCATTATCAGGTTCTATGTGTTGATTGGTTGATGGTGATGATTTAATGTAAAGTTTTATTATCTCTCATATATTCTTGGGTGGAAGGAAGGGGAAAGGATGGAGGTTCAAATCTCTCTTGATATTGGAGGATTGTATCTTACTCTTGGAGGTTTATCCCTCCCTTTACATTTGGATGCTGTAGCTACCTTTGGAAGTCATTACTTCCCTTGAACAATAACTATTGATTATTTCTCATATATTGTGCATGGTGTATTGTGGTGTATTGGTGTAACTCTTATACTATTGTTCATTTCTCATTGTATTTGGTTGAATGGTTTAAGTATAAGTTGAAAAATGTTTTAAATTGTACTTGTTATTGATTCACCCCCCTCTCAGTATCACAATAATGCACTCATATTTACTCAATGATTCTATTAAAGGTTGATTTAAGGGAATGGATTGAGGTGAGAGTAGTGCACTTACAACCTTGTTTGCCCAATTATCACATATGTTGGGACCTTTCATAAGGGTTCTAGTTCAAGCAATAACATAGGCCATTAAACTTTACAATACACCATTTCTTAGAGTGACATGAATATGATATTGAGGCAGTGGTTATATATTCTCGGTGAGTACAAATTTATATTACCTATATCAAGTGAACACTGAATATAATGGTTAATGCACTCATATTTACTCAATGATTTTATTAAAGGTTGATTTAAGGGAATCATGGATGATTTTAAGGATGGAAATTTATTTTAAAATGTAGAAACCTTGGCGAATCTTACTAATCCTTCATATTCCAACTATGAAATGTTTGGCGATATTTTTGTAAAAATATTCAAATTTATACAGATTTTATATAGTTTGTATAAATTTTTGGTGATTTTTAAGGTAAAATAATTTTATCCTATAGAATTTGGGCGAATCATTTTTAGAATAACGAATCACTTTTTGGGAAAAACCATGGAAAATTAGCTCATGAGGGAAATTTAGCCCCTAAAATCATCCCTGAAGGGAATGGATTGAGCTTGTAGTTGGAATATAGTTGGTATGCATAAGAAAGGTCTATACTTTGTCATTATTTTTATTGGAGACTAGAGTATGATGAATACTCTTGTTATTTAGATGGTTTGTTGAGATTGTTGAAAATAATATTTATTCCCTATGTGGGAGGATAGTCAAGCATTGATTCTGAGTGAAGATCATAATTTTCTATATGTTGTTCACCTTGGAGTTAAGAAAATGTATGTTGACTTGAAGTCCATTTTCTTTTAGGAATACATGAAGAATGATGTGGCTCATTATGGGCCAAGTGATTAGAATACTAGCTAGTGAAAGATGAGAATCATCACCTGACTAGGTTGTTGCATCCTCCTGATATCCCTGAACCAAAATGACAAGTGATATTTATGGATTTTGTAGTGGAATTACCTTTGAAAATTTCATAAACATGATATTATTTTGGTATTTGTCTACAAAAATACCAAAAATGTGCAATTTATTCCTATCAGGGCTATGAATAAGGTGCCGAATTTGGTGTGGGTGTTTATAAATGAGATTGTATGACCTCATGTATTTCCTACAAAGATAATTTTGGATAGAGATCCAATTTTTATAAGGAAATTCTAGATAAGGTTACAAGCATCCTTGAGGACTCAACATAACTTTAGTACAACATATCACCTTGAGATAGATGTACATATTGAGTAGGTTAATAGGTCTCAAAAGAAATTTTATAGATATCTATTATGGATCAACAACTAAAATGGAAATAATACATTCCCTTAGTTAAATTTTTATTATAATATTTCTCACATTTCCATTAGTATGGCTCCATTTCAACTTTTGTATGGTAAACCTTGCAAAACTCTAATCAATTGGGATAGAATTGAATAGGATAGAATCTTTGGAAGAATTGAGATTTTTGCAAAGCTGGGGGATTAGGTGAATTTAATTAGACAAAGGATGAAAGAACCCCAAGAGGCATATAGTTTATCATACATATTAGGTTGGAGATAGAGACTTCTTACAGGTAAATCTCAAGAAGTATTCCATTAAATTTGGAAAAAGGATCCAAACTTTAACCTCTATTTTTTGGACCATTTATCCTAGAAAAGATCATACATATGTCATATCACACCTCAAATTGTCCACCCATACTACATAGGATGCATGGTGTTTTAAATGTACCAAATTTTCCACATTATGTACATGTTGCATCTCATGCTCTTGATTGGAACAATTTGTCGGTTTTAGTAAAGGAATCTGTAAAGTCAAAGACAATTTTAAATATTAAATTGACACACATGAAAAGTAAAAGATCATATCGTGGAATAGGTGAAGGTATAATGGGACCTCTACATTGTTATTTCAGCTACTTGGGAGGATCCAAATACTATACACTGTGAGGATCCCTTTTTATTTTCACAATAACTTCCAGATGAAGTTTCCATAAGAGGGGGAGTATATAATGCCCCATTTTTCTTTTCCTTGATCTTGTTCATGACTTGTATGTCAACCCTTAGTATTTAGGGTTACAATTTTTCATTTTGAGACTTTGGAGATAGATAAGTGCTACATGTTCTATGTATGATTGTGAATCTTGTACAAATTGGTGTGTGTGACCTTAATATGAGACTCTTTTTGTGTCTTTTGGTATGAAAGAGTTTGGTAAGAACTATGTTACAATGATTGTTTTTTACATGTTTAGTGACAATTGACATGTGTTTGAGTCTTGGTTGATGTGGATTAGGATATTTTTGGTTGTGCATTTATCTTGTAATGTGAAAATGTGATATTGATATGATTATCAATTAATGCTATGAAATCCTAATATTTTTACATATGTGTGAGATGTGGCAAGTTGGATAAACACATAAGAAACTCCCTTAAATATTTGTTGGTGCAGACCCCCTACCCTTGGGCCAAGATCAGGGAAGGATCTTTCCCAAACCATGCAAAGAGTTAATTAAACCCCTTTGTTTAAGCCCCAAAAGATTTCGGGCTTCGCGAGTTGGAGGTTCTTGACGCACTGCCACAACTCTTTGCAATCACCAAAACACAAAACGTCAACGAAGGTTGACTCCTCCAATAGGACAAGCACACGCCACCTGTTACCCACTAGTTCCAACTTTTGGGACTTCGAGCAAACAACCAACAACCATTCCTCTTCCCTTATGATTTCTTGAACTGTAAAATTTCTCCTTTGGTGAGATTGATGGCCTTTCAGGATTTCGTGCACCAGGAGTTTGAAACTCTCGATTCCAAAATCTCTTATCACTCCAATCTCCAAATTCCAAAATAAACCTAACAGCTCCGATATTTTCGGGATTTCATGAACTAAGAGTTTGAAACTCTCGACTCCAAAATTGCTTGTCACGCCAATCCTTGAATTTCGAAATAGTTCTACCATCTCTGACCTTTTCGAGATTTTTCCAACCAGGAGTTTGAAACTCTCGACTCCAAAATCACTTCCTCCTCTCCTTCTCGAACCCCGAAATGCCAAAATGCCAAAATTCCACTCCAAATGGGGATCAATGGATCCTGTTGCTTCTCATCCAATAGTCGCTACTCCTCCTGAGGTTTTGAATACTAAAAGACACCTAGCCTTAACCTTCTCATAGATCCGTGAGATCCAACGGTCCACGGGATTTTGGCACTTCTTCCACGAATAAGTTTCACCATTCGTTCACTTTTCTTCAAGGATCTCTGGCTAAAATGACTTGGCGTCCTTCCACCTGAACTTGACTTCTACGAGATGATTTCGATCTCCACCTCCATTTGAAAATTTCAAAGGTGCTATCCCTCCTGATCTCTCACTTCATAACTCAAGCCTCCAAAGGGAATCCTACTCGCACTCCTTGCGCAACTTTCAAATAACCTCTGGTTATTTGAGTCTTTGACCCTGTGCACTCTTTGCAACTATAGTCCTTCCACCTTCACCTTAGTTGGTAAGTTGTAAGGCTTCAACCAGCCTGCGCACACCTTGCACGGCTCTATACCTCACCTGCACTTATGATGGTTATGAGAACAATGATATCTCTCCTGAGCTTTCTGAGATAAAACTCAGATCCTCATCAACGTACACCTTGCAAACGTTCACTGCACTCTTTGCAGGAATTCTCAGGAAGAGAAACAATTGAAAATCATTCTTATTCTCTTTCTGACTTCATTCATTCAACATGAAATCATACACCTGACACAACATTGAAACAAATGCATAACAGAGAAAATAAAACAACTGTAAACATACCATTTAACAAATATAAACAGTAAGCATCATAACACCATGAAAATTGAGTCAAAGTTTCATATATTAAATCAAGTGCTCATGTACATGTGTTCTTCTCTATAGCTTTCTGCTACAGCTCTACAGCTTATTAATTATGAATCATAATAATGTTCCTCTTACAATGATACAAGGGTGAGGGTGTCTATATCCATTTTCCCTCCTATGATTCTAAACTATCAAATCTATTAATTCAAATCTACCTACTTTCATTGAATAGACTTAAATGCCTATCACATTCGATAGATGAGAGTAATTGCTCATGATCTATTCACAACTCCAAGATATAAATGTAGGTACACTTCCCCTAGATATTACATTAATATCCGCTCATTAATTTTTCAAAACATTTCAAAATGTGTGTTGGTGCTTTTCCAGCTATCTTCCGCCTTTATGCTTGCTTGGTTGGCTGCGCACGATGCTCCTGCATCATACTCCCTTGCTTGAAAATTTTCTGCTCTTGCACGGTTTGTCCATGCCTATGAATTGCTGCTTCATCTTCCCAACTGGTATATTCAACTGGATGTCCTTTCCACTTGACCAAGTATTCAAAATACTCCTTCCTCCTGGTCTTCTTGCTAATCATTTTGTCAATTATGCCTTCCATCTGTGGCTTTTCAACTACAAGAATTTGTTTTGTCTATTGAACCTCTTTCTGTTCCTCCTCTGTTGTTTTTGCTTCAGTTCTGTAAGGGTACAAATCCAAAACATTGAATATCGGTGATATTCTGACCCCATCAAGTAATTCAATCTCATATGTGTTTGCCCCAAATTTCCTTAGGACCTTGCACAGTACAATCTTTTTCATCTTCAACTTATTATACATTCCCCTTGGGAACCATTACTTCCTCAGATGCGCAAGAATCAGATCACCAACTTCAAACTGAAGTTCTCGCCTGTGTTTATCTGCTCTCCTCTTGTATTCTTCACTTGAATTCTGCAATCGCTCCTTAACTTGGCTGTGAAGCTCCTTCATTCCTTCTGCAAAGTCCTCTGCACTAGCACTCCTGAATTCATTTTGTTATGAATCTTTCAATTCAGAAAATCCCCTTGGCTGCATTCCATATACAATCTGGAATGGACTCTTCCTTGTGCTTCTATTAAGTGAATCATTGTAAGCGAATTCCACCTATGGCAAAATGTAATCCCATTGAATGTGGTGTTCAGTCACTAAGATCCTTAGAAAATCTCCCAAGCTCCTGTTTACGACCTTTGTCTGTCCATCCATCTGAGGATGATATGCTGAGCTAAAAGACAAACTTATCCCCAACTTCTTCCATAAGGTCCTCCAAAAATGCCCTACGAACTTGGTATCTCGATCAAACACGATACTCTTTGGAAAACTATGAAGTTTGACGACTTCCTTGAAAAATAGGTTCGTAATATGAGTTGCGTCATTGGTTTTCTGGCATGGTATGAAAATTTCCATTTTTGAAAATATGTCGACTAACACAAAGATTGAATCATATCCTCTCTATGTCCTTGGCAGTCCCAGTACAAAATCCATGCTCACTGCGTCCCATGGCCTTTCAGGTATGGGCAATGGTTGGTATAACCCTGTGTTCTTCCTTTTTCCTTTTGTGTGCTAACAAATTCTGCACCTGTCCACAAATTTCTTGACATCTGTCCTCATCCCTGGACAAAAATATGAGCCATTCAACTTTGAGAACGTTTTCTCATGACCAAAGTGTCTGACCAATCCTCCATTGTGTTTTTCCTTCAGCAAATTCTCCCTCATGGAGCATTTTGGAATACATAGTTGATTTCCCCTGAACAATAATCCATCTTGGATCATGTATTCATTCCATTGGCTTCTATCTCTAATAATTGGATTCTCAGATGCCTCATATGCCTCTTTAAAATATGGATCATCCCTATACATTTCCTTAAGGTTATCAAAACCAAAAGTCTTGACTCTGAATTCTTCCATAAGCAAACATTTCCTGCTCAAAGCATCAACAACTTTGTTAGCAGTTCCAGAAATATGCTTAATCACAAAAGTAAAATTCTGCATGAATTCAACCCATTTAGCATGCTTTTGCTTCAACTTCTCCTGTCTAGTCATGAATTGTAAAGCGTGATTATCATTGTACAAAACAAACTCCTTGGGTGTAATGATCCCAAGCCCAATTCTGGCTTGCAATCACTAAATACCACTGGTTTTTCGATGTGCAGGTGTTTATCAAGTTATTAAGTGCATACAAGATTCATTCAGCACATGAAGATCATCATACATTCAAAATATAGAAGCACAAGCAAATATCTGACCCTTTTATTATAATCAATGTAGGATCAATACAATAGATGGCCGATTTGGCATAAACCTCAGATGACCGTACAAACAACAGATATGAGCTGCTACAAAATGCTCCCGACAATACAAAAGAAGCCTCTAAAGGCTGGATAAGTAATGAATACCAGTATCAAGCAGATCTGAATGTCAAACCCTCCAACTAGAGAGTGCCACACTCCAAGTGGAGACTAAAGCCCTCGATAATTCGGTCTTGATGGAAGAATGCTCCAAATGAGCCCAAACTCGATCAAATAATAGATCGGGACAGTGGGAGCCTCCTCCTAAAGTTTCAAATCCAACGTCCAAGGCAAACCTCTCCAACTGCGGAATCTTCTAAGATAGTTGTGTCCTCCTGAATAGCTAAGTCGAGCCCTCCTCAATGGTATGGCACGCCCTTGCTGGAAATTCCTAAACAGTATGACCTTGATGTCTTCTAAATCTTTAGAAGGAAATATGTTGAGAATAGAATGGTGTGGAGGAATATTTCATCCCCGAGACCAAGCTGTGGAACAAGGTGAGTGGATATTTCACCACTGAGTTGCTCACAAGGGTTTGTGCAGCAAACCCCCAAACTGAATGATCAAAGCACTAACAAGAAATATCCAAATCAGAATGAATAATAGGTGCACCCCAGCCTCTTACTTATACTTTTCCTTCTAATTCTCTGTTGAGTTAGGTTAACTCCCAGGGTTAATCTTCTATTCTTCTGTTGAGTTATCTTTTACTCCTTTATCCTTTGCCTTTCTTAAGTCAACTTAAAAATATAATTTTTAACTTCTTGACTTTTCCCCCTTAGTGTGAGACTATGACCTAGTAGGGGTGCCTAGGCCACTGAGTCTCCTCATCACCTCTCTAAGAGGTGGGGGACATTACAGTCTCCCCTGCTTGAAATTGCTTGTCCTCAAGCAATTACAAACCTGCTTCTCTAACCACGTGCTCTGGCTCCCAAGTGGCATCCTCAATGGGAAAATCCTTCCACCTAATCAGGTACTCCTTGATGCTTCGGTTTCGGAGCCTCTTCTCTCTGACTTCTAACACCTCCTCTGGAATCAAAACAAGTTGTCCCTCCTCATCCATGGGAGGCAATGCCTCAATAGGCCTGACGTGTTGACCAAGGGCTTTCTTAAGACACAAGACATGGAAGACGTTGTGAATTTTGCTACCCTGTGGAAGCTCCAGCTCATAAGCTACTACCCCTATCTTCTTGCTGACTCTGTAAGGTCCAAGGAAATGTGGTTGCAGTTTCTCTTCTCCGCTTCTTTTAATGGAGGCCTTCCTGTATGTTTTCAACCTCAAATAGACTAAATCACCAACCTCAAAGGTATGATCAACTCTGTGCTTGTTTTCCTGGACCTTTTGTTGGTTTTGTGCCCTCTGTAAATGATCCTTCAATTCCCTAAGAATGTCTTGGCTCTACTGTATTCAGTCCTGTACCATCACAGCCCTGCTGTCACCATATGCAATCTCCACAAATGATAAAGGATCATAGCTATATAAAGCTCTGAAGGGTGACATGCCGATGGACACATGTTGGGTGGTGTTGTAACAATATTCTCCCAAATGTAACCATCTGACCCATGCTTTTTGTGTCCTACTACGTAGTTTCTGAGGTAACCTTCCACCCATTTGTTGACTATCTCAGTCTGACCATCCATCTGAGGGTGATGGCTAGTACTAGGAGTCAATTCCGTACCCACTAATTTGAACAACTGCTGCCAAAATGTACTCATGAATTTACTGTCCCTGTCATTGATGATGGTTTTGGGTAGGCCATGTAGTTTGAAAACCTCTCTGAAAAATAATTCGGCCACCTGTGTTGCACTGAAGTTTGTGGCTATGGAAAAAAGTGTGCAAACTTCATCAACCTGTCTACCACCAGGAAAATGAAATCTTTCCCCTGTGCTCTGGGCAACCCTATGATGAAATCCATGGATATACTTTCCCACTTGTGCTCGGGAATAGGTAGGGGTTGCAATAGTCCTGTAGGGTGCGAGTGCTCATCCTTGTTTTCTTGGCATGTAGTGCATTCTTTGACATGCTTCATCACATCTTCCTTGAGGCATTTCCATGAAAACCTCTCTCTCACCTACCTGTACGTCTTACTGATGCCCTGATGCCCTGCTACTGGTGAGTTATGACATGCATGCAGGATCTTAGCTTTGAGAGTTGATCAAGGAACTAAAAAGATCCAGCCTTTGTAATAGATGAGGTCATTTATGACCCTGAAGTTGTCATCATGTGTTTTGCCATCCAATAGTTGACAAGAGAACTGATCCTTTGCATATTCCACTATCAAGTGTTCCTTCTAGTCGACTGACATACCAGACATGGAAAAAATGGATGGCCTTCTGGATAATGCATCGGCCACTGCGTTGTTCTTCCCTTTGACGAATTCAATGTCAAATTCATAGGCTTCTATTTTTCTTACCCATTTTTGCTATCTTTCATTTAAATCCTTCTGGTCCAATAGATATTTAATACTGTTATGGTCTGATTTGACCACAAACCTGGCACCTACCAAATATTGCCTGAATTTGGCTAGTGCATGCATGATAGCCAACATTTCTTTGTCGTAAATGTTGTAAAGTAGTTAAGGACCCTTAAGTTTCCTACTTTCATAGGCAAGGGGGTGCCTTTTTTGCATCAACACGGCTCCTATACCTTCCCCTGAGGCATCACACTCCAAGGTGAAGGGCATGCCGAAATCAGGAAGAGCTAGAACTGGGCAGGTGCTCATGACCTCTTTCATTTTCTCCATTGTGACTTGGGCCTCATCATTCCATTTGAAGGACCCCTTTTTGGTCAGGTCAGTCAAGGGTGTGCACAGTTGAGAAAACCCTTTGAAAAATTTCCTGTAGTATGTGCATAGGCCTAGGAATCCCCTCAGTTCTGTGAGTGTTTTCGGAGTAGGCCATTCCCTAATGGCTTTTATTTTCTCCTGGTGTACCTGTACCCCTTTTGCCCCTATGATGTGTCCCAAGTAAAGAACTTCTGTCATTCCAAACTCACACTTGGATTCCTTGGTGTATAGTGATTGTTCTTCCATGATTGACAGGGTTTGGTCCACATGTCGAAGGTGTTCCTCCTAGGTCTTGCTGTAAATGAGAAAGTCATCAAAGAATACGAATAAGTGTTTCCTCGGTTGTTTGTTGAAAACATGGTTCATGCAAGACTGAAATGTGGCTGGGGCATTGGTTAACCCAAAGGGCATCACCAAAACCTTGTAATGGCCATAGTGACACCTAAAGGATATTTTTGATATGTCCTCCTCCCTCATTTTGATTTGATTGTAGCCCGAGCGAAGATCAATTTTTGTGAAATATATAGCTCCATGCAGCTCATCCAACAACTCATCAATCCTGGGTATGGGGTACCTGGTTTTGATTTTATTTTTATTCAAAGCCCAGAATTCAATGCACATTCTCATTGTTCCATCCTTCTTCTTCACCAAGACTACTGACGATGCAAATGGGCTTGAACTTGGTCTGATGTGTCGCATGTCTAGAAGCTCCTTGATGGCCTTCTCTATCTCATCTTTATACTTCTTGGGATGCCTATAGGGTGTGGTGATAACAGGCTTAGCCCCTGCTTCTAGCTCAATGATGTGCTCAAACCCCCTGTCTGGTTGTACACCTGGAGGAATCGACCCAAACACTTTCTGGTGCTTATCAAGGATTCTTTTGATCTCTAGTGTGTAATGTACCTTTCCCTTCTCATCCACCCGTGTTGAGACCTTACATTCCACTACGTATACAAGTTATTCCCTTTTGAAGATGGCTTCCATCCTCTTGGTCATGACCACTCTGGCAGAGTTACCTGTCATGCCTCTGAGCACAACCTTTCATCCTCCTTCCCCTATGAAGGACATTTCCATGGTCTTGTAATTTGTGGTGATGGGTCCTAAAGTGCTGAGCCACTGCACCCCTAGGATGTTGGTATCAGGAATATCCATCACATACACATCCTAAACTAACTCATGCCTTCCCAAGGTGCGTTTCATACCTAGTATGTATTTGTTATAGGGCATAGTACTACCACCTGCTACCTCCACTTTGAATCCTTCAAATTCTACTGTAGGTATGTGCCTCCTCTTCAGTAATGTTGCATCAATGAAATTGTGGGAAGCTCCTCCATCAATTAGAACCGACACTCTCTGTCCTTGCAATACCCCTCTCATCCTGAAGGTGTTGAACTTGGGTACCCCGCTAATAGATGCCAATGCAGCCTTCTCTCTAGCTGCACAGTCTAGGTCTGGAATCTCCTCTTCTATTGCCTCTAATGTTTCATCCTCCATGTCTTGTATCTGACCATACTCATCCTCTTCTTCATCATCTGAAGTGACCTCAATGTAATGTACCTATCCTCATCCCATGCACTTGTGTGAGGGATTCCATGGATCCTTGCATGTGAAGCAGAGTTGTTTCCTTCTCAGTTCCCTCCTGGTGTTGTCATCTATTCTACCATGGCCCCTGTCATAACTCCTAGGGTCACGTCCTCCCTAGTTTATTGGAGGCCTTTGATCTCTTCCACCATTGTTAAGAGGTGTTCTGGGTATGAATTTTGGTTTAGTAGCTGGACCCAGATCCCTTGTCTTCCAAATGGCTTCTTGTAGGCTGGTAGGCTTGAAGGCCTTAACCCAAACCTTCAAGGGTTCCATCAATCCTTCTATACAGAGCATCATGAACCTGGTTGGGGATATATCTTGCACCATCACTGCCAACCTCTGGAACTCATCAATGTATGCCTCAACCGTACCTATTTGCTTGAGTTGGGTGAGCTCCCGAAAATGTAACTCAGGATCTCCTAGATCAAATCTATCAATTAGCCTCTGAGTGAATTCTGTATAGGATACAATTTGGTTGTGGCCGAGTGTGGTGAGCCCATGGCACCACCAGTCATGGGCCTTGACATCCAAGTACATGGTGGAAAACTTGATGGCCTCCATCTCTTTCATGGGGTTGAGCTGTAAATAGGTATCTAGCTTATGTACCCAAGATTGTGCCACCATCTTGGCCGTACCATCAAAGTATGGAATTTATGTCTTCCCTGTTCTATGTTCAAACTTGAAACTATCCTTGTGGTTTGTCCTAGGTTGATTTCTAAACCTTATTTGGCAATACTGATCTAGGGACATTTGTCTTTGGACCTTCATATCCAAACTGTAGTATTCTTTGTCACTCCTTTCCATTTGTTCCACAAATTCTTCTACCTATTCCTGTTGCCCTTGCTCATCTATGAATGTGGGCATGTAAGGTCTAGGGTTAGCTCTGCTACTTGAATGTCGACCAAGGTGATTATCTGTGAACGCAGGTATGTATCGTCTCTGATTGACCCTGCTACCCATCTAACCCTGGGTCATGTCTCCATCCAGACTTCCTTCAGATCTAAATACTTTCTCTAGATTATATATGATCTCCCCATGGATTTCCTTGGATCCACCAGCCTCCTTTTTCCCGTACGTATCCGGGTTCCTCCCTTGATGAGTCACTTGCATTAGAAGTTCATTTAGCTTGGATTGATTCTTGTTCATTATCTACAGGTTTTCGTCAACCCTCTTCAAAGTTTCAGAGAGTTCGGCCTATCCCCTTCTGCTGGTTTCATGGTACTCATCCAAGTGTCGGACCAATGTGATTTCCGTATGATTGACGGATTGTTGGAACTTTCCAAATTCTACAGCTATGTGAGCCAAGCCTAGAGACTCATGGTCATCCCCTGACCCTTCCATTTCGGCCTCTGTTTCACTGCTCGGTTTCGTCCTTCTACCCATGAGAGCACCATTGTACCTCTGTATGCGTTGATCCTTCCACAGGTTTGGGGGGATCGAAGCTCTGATACCACTGTAATGATCCCAAGCCCAATTCTGGCTTGGAATCACTAACTACCACTGGTTTGTCGATGCACAGGTGTTTATTGAGTTATTAAGTGCATACAAGATTCATTCAACACATGAAGATCATCATACATTCAAAATATAGAAGCACAAGAAAAGATCTGACCCTTTTATTATAAGCAATGTAGGATCAATACAATAGATGGGCATAAACCTTAGATGGTCGTACAAACAACAGATATGATTTGCTACAAAATGCTCATGACAATACAAAAGAAGCCTCTAAAGGCTGGATAAGTAATGAATACCAGCATCAAGCAGATCTGAATGTCAAACCCTCCAACTAGAGAGTGCCACACTCCAAGTGGAGACTGAAGCCCTCGATGATTCGGTCCTGATGGAAGAATGCTCCAAATGAGCCCAAACTCGATCAAATAATAGATCAGGACAGTGGGAGCCTCCTCCTGAAGTTTCAAATCCAACGTCCAAGGAAAACCTCTCCAACTGTGAAATCTTCTAAGATAGTTGTGTCCTCCTGAATAGCTAAGTCGAGCCCTCCTCAATGGTATGGCACGCCCTTGCTAGAAATTCCTAAACAGTATGACCCTGATGTCTTCTTAAGCTTTTGAAGGAAATATGCTGAGAATAGAATGGTGTGGAGGAATATTTCATCCCCGAGACCAAGCTGTGGAACAAGGTGAGTGGATATTTCACCACTGAGTTGCTCACAAGGGTTTGTGCAGCAAACCCCCAAACTGAATGATCAAAGCACTAACAAGAAAT
>ML783506.1:80718-92694 GCA_009831015.1 Picea engelmannii
TTTCCTTCTAATTCTCTGTTGAGTTAGGTTAACTCCCAGGGTTAATCTTCTATTCTTCTGTTGAGTTATCTTTTACTCCTTTATCCTTTTCCTTTCTTAAGTCAACTTAAAAATATAACTTTTAACTTCTTGACATTTCCCCCTCAGTGTGAGACTATGACCTAGTGGGGGTGCCTAGGCCACTGAGTCTCCTCATCACCTCTCTAAGAGGTGGGGGACATTACATTGGGAACCAAACAGTGTCTCCATTTATTTAGTGCTTGTATGACTACATATAATTATTTATCATATGTGGAGTACTTAATCTTCGCTTCATTCATTTTTTCACTAAAATATGCAACCGACCTGT
Source organism: Picea engelmannii (assembly GCA_009831015.1). Taxonomy (NCBI): domain Eukaryota; kingdom Viridiplantae; phylum Streptophyta; class Pinopsida; order Pinales; family Pinaceae; genus Picea; species Picea engelmannii. The sequence goes on from ML783506.1 coordinate 81,068, forward strand.
CATCTTGGATCAAGACTACTCCAATTACAAATCCACTCATGTCACACCTAACCTGAAATGTCTTGCAAAAATATAGCAATACCAGTATTGGTTGCTTAGTGATCTTCTTCTTCAATAGGTTGAAGCTCTTCTCTTCTTCCTCAGTCCAGTGAAAATATTTATGTCTTTTCTTCATCATATCCATCATCGGTGCGTTAATTCCACTGAAGTTTTGGATGAATTTCCTGTAGAAACTAGCCAAACTATGGAAGCTTCGAACTTCAAACACGCTCTTGCACAATGGCCAATTCTTAATCACCTTTATCTTTTCCGGATCCATTTTTAATTCATTTGCAGAGATTATAAAACCCAAATAAATGAGTTATGTCCTCATAAATGACGATTTCTTATTATTAATCAACAATTTCTCTTGTTGTAATCTCCTCATTACTGCAACTACATGCTTCAAGTGTTCTGCTTCTGTCTTGCTGAAAATTAATATATCGTCAAGATATACAATGACGAATTTCCCTATGAAATCCTTCAGGACTTCGTTCATCAACCTCATGAAAGTAATGGGCACATTCGTTAAGCCAAATGGCATGACAAGCCATTCATACATCCCCTCATTCATCTTGAATGTTATCTTCCATTCATCACCTTCTCTCATTCGAATTTGATGATACCCGCTTTTCAAATCAATCTTTGAAAAAAACTTTGCTCCACTCAAGCAATCCATCAAGTCGTCCATCCTTGGCAATGGAAATTTGTATTTGATGGTAATATTATTGATTTCCCTTGAGTCTGTACACATTCTCCAGCCTTCGTCTTTCTTTGGGCTAAGCACTATCGGAACAACGCATGGACTCAAGCTCTCCCGAATCAATCCTTTATCCATTAATTCCTGGGCCTGTCTCTTAACTTCTTCATTTTCCTGCGGCGTCAACCAATAAGCTGCTTTGTTCGGCAAACTGGCTCTAGTTATAAGATCTATATGATGACTTATACTCCTGATAGGTGGCAACGAACAAGGTAGTTCGTCCACCACTATATCAACAAACTCTCCCAGCAACTCCTGGATTTCTTCTGGTAAATCATCTATTCTCGTACTGGTCAAAAAAAAATTGGGCTTCCTGACCACAATAAATTGTGTGTCTTCCTTCTTCTTAACCTCATTAAGAAGTTCCTTCCCACTCATGATAAGTACAATGTTGCTCATCTCTATTTTCACCTCTTTATCCTTAATCAGTAGCACCATGTGAGTCCTACCATTTGTTTCCAGGGTGTACGTTTTCTTTCTCCCATCATGAACTATGTTTCTGTCATATTTCCATCATCTACCCAGCAATAGATGACAAACATCCATGGGAATGGCATCACATAATATTTCATCTTTATATCCTCCTATTTTAAATTCTACTAAGCATTGTTTAGTGACATTTACCTGATGTCCTCTTTGTAGCCACAAAACTTTGTATGGGCTTGGATGTACAACAGTCTCTAGCTCCAGCTTTTCTACCATCTCTGTAGATATGAGATTGTCTGTGCTACCACTGTCCACTATGACCTTGCATACTCTATCCTTAGTTTTTCAAGCAGTCTGAAACAGACTATTTCTTTGGGCTGGGTTCTCTGCCTCCTTCTCCGGATTCAAGAGAACTTTCCTCATCATCAAAGATCTTCCTCCCTCAATGTCTTATGCCTCAACATTCCATCCTTGAGCTTCGGTAATGTGAGTTTCACCACCATCTTTCTTCTTATCTAGACACTCATAGGATTTATATTTGATTTTTCCACAAACGAAGCATTTCACTTCACCTCCTCTACCTCTTCCTCTTCCTCTGGCTCGAGGAAAAGTATTTCTATCATCACACTGCCTTCCTTGTGAGCTTCCTCCTCTCTCAAGTTGAGGTTGAGGTTTCTTCTCCTCTTCTCTAGGTCTCTGAATTCTGTCTTGGGCAATTGTTTTGCCTCTGGCTTGACTTCTACCTCAATCTCTTTGACCTTTCTTTTGGCTCAGCTTCTCTTCAGCTTTCAGAGCTATCTGATAAGCATCTTCCACATTTTGAATGGTCACCATGCTCATCTCATCTTGAATGTCATATCACAAACCATTCATGTACCTGGAAACTTTTTCATCATCACTTTCCCGATGACCTGCTCTAATGTTTATCTTGTAGAATTATTTAGTGTATTCCTTCACTGACATCAACTTCTATCTCAAATTTTGCATCCTCCGAAATAGAGTGATTTGATAATCCCTGGGTATAAATTTGGCTTTCATCTTTGCAACCATTCTATCCCAGCTCTTGATTTTATGCTTTCCTTTGCAGTGTCTGTCAGCTTGTAGTTCATCCCACCACAGTGTTGCATGCCCTTTAAGTCTAGTAATGACATGTTTGACTTTCTTATCTTCCTCGACATCTTCGTAGTCGAAGTATTTGTCTAGAGCTCAAATCTAGTCTAGAATCTCTTCAACATCCAAGTTTTCCTCATACATGGGAATGTCCATTTTTTTCTCTGGCACTTATCCTTGCAACAACCCTGAATAGGTGTTCTTCTGCAGCATCTTTGACAACAACTTCTTCTCCTTCATTTCCAGCTTCATTTTCACTTTCAGCTTCACTGATATCCCTAGCATCAACTGTGCACCTTTGTGTTGTCTCCATAGCATCAAGCCTGGCACGTAACTCACGCATTTCTCTTTCCACTGCAGGATCAGGCATTTTCCTATCTCTTCTTCTCGACAACATGGCTGAAAAATGTTCCTCTTTTCTCTCTGCTACAGAAAGAAAATAATTTGTTCTGTTCTCTGATACCACAACAGGCGCATACCCCCTGCCCTCGAGTCGAGATCAGTGGAGGATCTTTCCCAAACCACACAAAGATTTAATTAAACCCCTTTGTTTAAGCCCCAAAATATTTCAGGCTTCGTGAGTTTGAGGTTCTTGACGCACTGACACAACTCTTTGCAATCGCCGAAATGAAAAATGTCAATGAAGGTTGACTCCTCCAACATGACAAGCACATGCCACATGTTACCCACTAGTTCCGGCTTTCAAGACTTCAAGCGAACCACCAACAGTCGTTCCTCTTCCCTTATGATTTCCTGAACTCCAAAATTTTTCCTTTGGCGAGATCGACGGCCTTTCGAGATTTCGCGTACCGGGAGTTTGAAACTCTCAATTCCAAAATCTCTTGTCACGCCAATCCCCGAATTTCAAAATAAACCTAACGACTCCGATCTTTTTGGGATTTTACGAACCGGGAGTTTGAAACTCTCAACTCCAAAATCGCTTCTCGTGCCAATCCTTGAATTCCAAAATAGATCTACCAGATCCGACCTTTTTGGGATTTCGCGAAATGGGAGTTTGAAACTCTCGACTCCAAAATCACTGCCTCCTCTACTTCCTGAACCCTGAAATGCTGAAATTCCAAAATTCCACTCCAAAGGGGGATCAACGGCTCCTGTTGCTTCTCATCCAATAGTCGCTACTCCTCCTGAGCTTCTGAACGCTAAAAGACACTCAGCCTTAACCTTCTCACAGATCTGTGATATCCAACGGTCCACAGGATTTCAGCACTTCTTCCACGAAGAAGTTTCACTGTTTGTTCACTTTTCTTCAAGGATATCTGGCTAAAATGACTTGGCTTCCTTCCACCTGAACTTGACTTCTACGAGATGATTTCCATCTCTGCCTCCCTTTGAACACTTCAAAGGTGCTATCCCTCCTAAGCTCTCACTTGCAAACTCAAACCTTCAAAGGGAATCCTTCTCGCAGTCTTTGTGCAACTTTCAAATAACCTCAGGTTATTTGAGTCTTCGACTCTATGCACTCTTTGGAACAGTAGTCCTCCCACCTTCACCTTAGTTGGTAAGTTCTGAGGCTTCAACTAGTCTGCGCACACCTTGCACAACTCTGTCCTTCACCCGCACTTCTGTTGGTTATGAGAACAACGATATCTCTCCTAAGCTTTCTGAGAGAAAACTCAGATCCTCGTCAACGCACACCTTGCAGACGTTCACTGCACTCTTTGCAAGAATTCTTAGGAAGAGAAACAATTGAAACTCATTCTTCTTCTCTTTCTGACTTCATTCATTCAACATGAAATCATACACCCAACACAACATTGAAACAAATGCATAACAGAGAAAATAAAACAACTGTAAACATACCATTTAACAAATGTAAACAGTAAGTATCATAACACTATGAAAATTGAGTCAAAGTTTCATATATTAACTCAAGTGCTACTGTACATGGGTTCTTCTCTACAACTCTCTGCTAAAACTCTACAGCTTATGAATTCTGAATCATAATAATGTTCCTCTTACAATGACACAAGTGTGAGGGTGTCTATATCCATTTTCCCTCCTACGCTTCTAAACTGTCAAATATATTAATTCAAATCTACCTACTTTCATTAAACAAACTTAAATGCCTATTACATTCGATAGATGAGAGTAATTGCTCAAGATCTATTCACAACTCCAAGATATAAATGTAAGTACGCTTCCCCTAGCTATTACATTAATATCCGCTCATTATTTTTTCAAAACATTTTAAAATGTGCGTTGGTGCTTTTCCAACTGTCTTTCACCTTTATGCTTGCTTGGCTGACTGCATACAATGCTCTTGCATAATTTGTGGATTTTTGTCCCAAGATAAGGGGACTTAAGTCTAGATGAGCCTCATCATATTTTAATCTCCTCATCTAAATTCTATGATTTTATGGATATGTTATGCATGTTGGTATGAGATCATAATAACCATAGTATATGTACGAAAATAGTTATCGGGTTGAATGAGATAGGTGTACATGAAATTTTAAGGAAGACTCCAATATGAAGTATACATATGAACCCCAAGATGGGTAACTTGTGCTATTGATCAATGTTTATGAGTTATGATTAATGTTTTTTAGATATGCTAAATGTGTATGTTTGTGGATGTACATGATACAATGTCAATCCTTGTGAGATAGTCACCACATGGATGTGGGATGAAACCTTGATGCATTTGGATCATGTTGATTACAGGAGGGGTAGAGGTTCTAATCTTACCTAATTAGTCTCAATATAGAGGTGTGGAGTCTCTTGTAGGGTATCAGGAAATGTTTATATATGCTAAGTTTCTTTACCTAGAGGATTCCTGACTGTGTGAGGTAGCTTACCTCATAGTTGTGTTCAGGGGGTGTGCAATAAGGGAACAAAGTCCCCAATATTCTCTTACCTTCACCAAATTTAGGACTACACCTAGGTAGCTACATGTGACCCGTGATTAGATTAGTTGATATTAACTTAACCACATTTTATGCAACTTAAAAATATAGCATTTTAATGAAAATGAAGATTTAAACTTTATTGAAAACTAAAAATATATAAAAATCCCTAGGGTAGCACCTTCCTGCGGATGAATAATATAAATTTAAAACTTATGAAGAATAGGTAATTTTTCACCATGTGACACCTAGGTGGGAAATGATTCATGATTTGGAAAATTAAGAAATACTAATTTTACACGGGGGAATGAGGTGGCCTAGCCTATAAATAACAAAGGCTCCCATGAATTTAGGGATCCTAGCTTATATGCACTTGACTATTTATGAAATGCTACCAAAATAAGTACCTATGGTAAGATATATTTGATAAATCAAGCCTAGAGCATGATCATACCCTTGGCATATAAAATTGGAATCAAATCAATATTATTATTTATGATATCCTTTGTAGAGGAGTTAGTGTTACATATCAAGGGTAGTGGATGGAATCACCACCACTGGTACATGTTCTGCTAATCTACTATTGTTTATGTTCTAGGTTGTGAATTCGCATAACTCAAGGGAATAAGGAAAATAAGTTTTTTCAAGGTATGGTGGGATGGGTACCAATTGACCCAATCATAGTTGGAAATGTTGAGAATTTGGATATACTATTCAATTGCTAGAACCAATTCTTATGTTAGGTATACATATGTTTTCTTTTATGTTTTTTATTTAATATTTGAAATTTGATTTCTAACTAATATGTTTGTTAATGAATAATTTGGAGATTTGTCTCATGATTTATGTTAGAACTCTAATTTTGGGCACATGAATGTAATTCTAACCATACTAACTTGTTTGGAATTCACATAGTAAATCACATGAGTATATTTGGTTTCTTATGGACACATAGAAATGGCATGCTCATGTACTCAAGTGTAAACGAGCTGAAATTTCTTGAACCTCTAAGGTAAATGGGTATCTTCACCTTAGTAAAATTACTTTATTTTTATTTATTGTTTCCATTGGTTTTATTGACTTGTCATGAGGTATTAATAATGAATTGTAATTTAACTATAGAATTGTAGTAATATTCTTGTTGAAACAAGTTTGTGGATCATTTAATAAATGTGCATGTGGTGAAACCAAGCTTGGACAACTGGTTGGTGAGATGCCCAAGAGTCATGTTCTCTATACGTTTTCATAACAAGAACAATTATTTTTGTATGGGAAAAATATATCCCATCTTTGCATTGTTTCTATTTTTTTAAATAATATAAACAATTCAATTTGTATAGATAAATTATAGCATAGATTTGTGCTAAATTTATACTTTTTCATAATAAGAACAATTCTCTTTATATAGAAAAAGTATATCCCATATTTGCATTGTTTCAATTTTTTGACATAATATAAACAATTCAATTTGTATAAATAAAATATAGCATAGATTTGTGCTAAATTTGAAATTGTTATGAGTAAATCATTTGCATGGGTAAAATGCCACCCAACTTCATTAGTTAATTTCTCTTATGTAATTATGTAAACATAGTATGCACTCATTGAAACCCAACTTGTATTTATGGATAAAGTTTTAGTTTTAATGTTCAAGCAGAATTAAATAATGTTTTATGTACCTAGAGTTGATAGTGTTCTATGAATTCCTTGGTTGCTTGCCAAATCAATTTAGATGAAAAACACAATGACAAGTCTCTTTTATGTTTTTAGTTGGTGGAATGTGTTGGGACAAATCAATTTGGAAAAAATGGTATTTGATGTTTGCATTGATTGGGAAAATATGTTTTTAGATATTAAATTTTTGAGAAGGAAAAAACAAGTTTGCCTTCATAGCTTTCTTGGCATTTGGATTCCTGTTTGTTATATCATTTTTGGTGAATAATTCAATTCCCAGAGCGAAAAAAACCCACTACATAAACTCTTCAATGGAAAAATGAAATAGCTGGGGAAAATCATTGTCCACAATGGTTAAAAACAAACTGTTTGATATGAATTTAAACAAACTGTTTGATATTACGTCTCAAAAATTAGTTTTTTTTGCATGCATTTCTTGTGACAAATGGAGTGCTTAGGTTTTAAATTTATTCTCTTTAGATATGCTCATCTTCCTTATAAGCAAAACGCCTACGTTGTGTAGGCAAATCATTGCCTAGAATTATTGACGTGTTATATAATATAACACATATACTATATGTTATATAGTATATGTTATATTATAATATATGTATTATATTGATTTATGTAAAAGGTATTGTAAATGAGAAAAATGTTTTATAAAAAAATATATAAGTTTTGTTTAGTATTTTCGAATGTATTTAATTTAATTTTTTTTAAATACATATCACAAGAATTCTAATACTTAATTTTAGTAATTGTTGTGCATTTCATTTATATCCATGGTAAACATAATCTGGAAAATGAATAACTTATTTTATTGAGTGGAAACGAATCACAATGCCAATACAATGTTACCCTGTGTAGTATGGGAAAAAAAATTACGGGATCAAATATGGTTTTCCTTCAATCTTTTCATGTTAAAGTTAAAACTTCTTGTATATATAGAACCAAAATCTTTCTTATAGTTTTATTTATATTCAAGTTTTGTCCATTAAATTAAATTTAGTTGGCAATGATATTTTCATATTTTCATGTTAAAGTTGAAACTTCATGTGTATATAAAACCAAAATCTTTTTTATAGTTTTATTTATATTTAATTTTTGTCTATTAAATTAAGTTGGTAATGATAAAAATTTTATGTTAGAGTTCAAACTTCTTGTATATATATAACTAAAATCTTTCTTATAGTTTTATTTATATTTAAGTTTTGTCCATTAAATTTAGTTGGCAATGATGAAATTATTGGCTTTGTGGGCAAGTTAGTGTATCAAGATTTTGCATGCAAGTTTTGTTTTAATGGAAGAATTATGAACTGAATGGATTTGTCATTAACTCTAAATTGGATTGGTTTATATATTATATGACTGAGGTAAAATGAAAAAAATAAATAAATGAGGTAGATGTTGATCATTATTAAGAATTTTGGTGTTGCAACATGTGGAAATTTTGATTACAAGATTTCAATGTTCTTTAAAAATGAAAAATTTACTCAAAACAACACCAAAACTTTAGTAGTATTTTGATATGAGAAATTAGTAGTTTATGAGATGGGCATCATTTAATCTTTAGTTTATATCAAGACTTCAATGTTCCTTAAAGATGAAAAATTTACTCAAACTAACACCAAAAGTGTAGTAGTATTTTGATATAAGAAATTAGTAGTTTATGAGATGGGCATCATTTAATTTTTATTATTTTACAAGCTAATGTGCATATTGACTTCATGCTATTATTTTTTGAGAAGATGGATAATGAATGGTTGTTGGTTATGTTATGTTTGATGGAATTTTGTTGTTAAGGCTATACAAGAAATAAATAAGGGTTAATAATATTTTCCATTGCTTATGTTGTTATGATGACCTTGGTTGGATGGTTGAGAAAATAAGGACTTAATCAAGAGTTGGGATGCACTCTTGAAATATGTTTATGGGTTCATAGGTGATCTATGAGCATCATTGCATGCAAAATGTAAATGTTGATATTGAAATTATGATTGTCAATTTTCCATTAAAAATACTCATTCCTTTATGCATAATTGACACATTTAAACTTGAATAATTTTTTGCAATTTGTTGTGTGTGTGTGTGTGTGTGTGTGTGTGTGTTTTGGATTGTTTGTTGGCATAACATGGATACTACAATGAATAATCATATGTGTTTAAATATCCCTACAAAATCACACTACATTGCTAAGCCAAACACACCATAATTTGATCTTATTTTAGGATACTTAAGCATAATGGTCCATTTTACTATAGGTATTTGCTTGAAAATGATGAGAATCAACAATAGATGTATGACCTCCTATAAAAGGACATATCCAACCAATCTTCTTTCCATGTGGTAGCTAAATCATTCTCATTCGAAAGAAATTATATAGGTTATGTTGCATGTGAATAAATTCATGGGCATGAAGAAATACTCGATTCACAAAATTGATGACATTATTGACACATTAAAAGAAGGAAAATTATTTACCAAAATTAATTTGATGTCTAGCTACTACCACACACTAGTTTACCCTTAATATGACTAGAATATTTCATTCAAGGTAAAGGATAAATTTTATGAGTTGATAGTTATGTCATCTGGTTTACTAACATGGAAACAACTTTTGAGCTCCTAATAAATATAGATTATGTTTTTTTAGATATTATAAGGTAATTGTTTTATCATTTACCTTCACTATGTATTGGTTTTTAGTAGGACATGAAAAAAGCGCATTTAATGTGTTTCTAAATCCTTGTCGACCCTCCTTGATAGATAATTATTTTATAAACTTAGAGAAATGAAACTTTGTGATGATGTTGATTTGGTACCTTGGTATTATTGTGGATGATAATGGGGTGCATCTTGATCTTGATAAAACATTGTTATTATGTGATTGTGCTACCCTAAACAAACTCATGGAGTTATGAATCTTCTTAGTACTAAACAAATTTTATCAATTATTTGTGGTTGACTTATCTCAGATAGCCCGCCTCCTTCACCCCCTTTCTCACTGCCTTCAATCCCCATTGAAGGAAAAACCCACTAAGATTGTATTCACTTAGATACTCAGTAGTAGTGTGATTTTGAACAATTGAAATGTATACAGTGCTCTACATAGATTTTATAACTTTCACCAACCATTCAATATACAAATATATGTATTAAATTACTCCTGACAACCTTCAATGTTGATACCTGATTGTATATAATTTTAATATTTTCAATCATTTTTATCATCATTAATTGTCATATGACCATGAATTGTACACCATCATATAGGTTGTCAAGCAGTTGTAACATTATATCATTCCTAAATATATAATAATTCATTATAACTATATATTTTTATAATTTATGCAAATTTAGAATAATCTATACATTGCATTCCAATTATGACATACTTGCAACATTTCCACCTAATTATCAAACATAAGAAGGACAAGAAAACTGTCACTACTCATTGTTTTACATGGATGTAGATATCAAACACAATCTAAATAGATGATTCACCTAAATAGTATTATGCATATCCTACATTATTTCTTAAATACGTTAGTTTTATACATGAATATTATAATCATATTTCCATATATGTGATGATTTTATACTCCATTTTAACATATTGTGCACCATAGTCAATGGTGAATTTGACAAGATTATAAGAGAATCTCATCAATCCAAGAAAATAAGTCACTTTGTCATCCAAAATACCTTTTGCATCCTCCAGATATGTTTATTACCCACGTCTTTATGATGTCATGGAGTGTTATAAAGGTTGAGTAGCATATGCCATTGTTAATCTACACAATACAAAGAATGCTCTCTACAATCCCATTTCTCTATGCCCTAACCATGTTGTAGTTTTTGTCATTATCCATTGGTTTTTAAGAATGGAAACTTATGGGCCTTTGCCATAAAATTGAAACAACTTTTATTTATTTGTATACACATATATTTATATATTTTAGTTTTGAATTAATGGCATATATACTTTAATTTTGAATTATCTACATCAAACATAATTGGTATAGTTTTAAAAGTTTAATCTCAACCTTGTGCTAAACTCTTTCAAATCTATTGAATCAAAAGTAAGTATATCTATGAATTTTCACCCACAAATTGAGGGATAAACTGAGGTGATAAATCATGTGCTTGTCCATTTAATTTGAATGAATAATCATAAAAACATTTTTGTTTGGAAAAACAAACTCATGTTCATGCATATTTAGTGTGTTGTGGATACTACTAACCTATAGTGGGGTGTAACACATTTTAATGTATATGCATACTAAATTGATATTTTGCAAAGATAGCAGTCATTAAAAAAAATATATGTCTAAATTTGTGTGGAAAGCCATATAGAAGATAAACCATTGCGTTAATTGAAGATGCAAAATATACAACCTATAAAATTAACATAGATATAATGTTGACTCTAAATAGTTATAATACTATCTTATTGTAATGTAACTGTAATACATATTATACAAGTTCTCACTTAATTGTCTTAAACAATACAATCATAATAATTGGGTCCATAAGATGATCTCAAATCAATGTCTAAATTACTCACTTGATGAGAACTCTACATAGTTTCCCTTTTTTAAAATATTTTTGAAGATGTTTTTCAATTGTTTTTTGAAAGATAGTTTTACATATATCCTCATTTTTTTAATAATATTTAAAAAATATTAACAATTTAATAATGATATATATATATATATATATATATATATATATATATATATATATATATA
>ML783506.1:95066-112822 GCA_009831015.1 Picea engelmannii
GAGAGATTACAACCGTTGCCTTGATGTCGTAAGGTCCCTTCCAACTGTCCTTCGTTCCCCACACACTTCTTGCTCCAAGGATTCTGAAACCATAGATCTGATAGCTGCTCACAATCTATCTTGACAAAGAAAACCACAAGCTCCAGCTCACAAAAGCTAACCAAAAGCCATGAACCAAAAGCCATGAACCCCTTCTCCATGATAACTCTTCTCCTTTTATAAGCTGAAGAAGATAGAGTGAGGAGGTTAGGATGATCCCACTAAATCATGAAAGCGAGTAAGATCCAAACCGTTCGGATGCCACCTCACCCAAGAAGCTTCTCCTTCTAGAAAATTCGAGAAACCGTACGTTTTTCCCACGTGCTGGAGTTTCCGCACCCTAGCTATATAGCAACCTGCGGAAAGTGGTCATTTTCGCACCCTGCCTATATAGCAACCTGCGGAAAGTCCGCACCCTGGCTATATAGCAACCTGCGGAAATTGGTTATTTCCGCACCCTGCCTATATAGCAACTTGCGGAAATTTCTCTTTATAAGGTTTTTACATAGGAAAATGCAACTTCTTTTCTCAGGAAAAGTTCTTCTTCCTTCTCTCTTCAGGAACTCAGGCCACTGTGACCCCTCTAAAGGCAATAGATAGGTTTACATCATTAACGATCATAGGGATGACGAAAAGAATGTGTAACACCTAGTGGGGTAGGTGGGAATTGTTGATTAAGGTTGGTTGTCATTGATGTCAACCCTTGAAGAAAGCCCTGTAGCACAAAGGTTTGGATAATGGACCCAATATTGTTTTATGTAAATATGACTCATTATTGTTTTGTCATGGTTGATAAGAAGTAAATATGGATGAACTCCAAAGTGGTCCCCTTATGGTGAAAACCCTCACATGAAGACGCTTTGTGGGGTAAGAGAACCGATGCTTAATTGTGGAATAATGAGATGAAGGAAAGTGAACCTGTCAAGGAAAATATCCTAGATGGATAGTTCTTGTCATTTCATTTCCGATGGTATGTGGAACATCACATAATTTCTCACGGATAGAGAGTTATGGCCATGAGAAGCTGGAGACCCCAGGTTTGGGTAATGGACCCAAGTTTGTTTGATGGGTAACGGTATGAGTTATGATATATTTTCAAATAATACTATTCTATATGGATAGTACATGACATGCCATTTCTGGTGGTATGTATAATGTCACATAACTCCTCGTGGTTTGAGAGTTATGGCCTTACAAAGTTGGAGGACCCTCATATGTCATCTAGAAGCCCCAAAAGGTCAAAGTAGTCAAAGTGATTTTAGAGATTTTAAAAGGTAAATAATAAAGTGGAGTGATGAGTGTATTATAATTCAAAGTGAATACAAAATAAATTATTTCAATAATAAATTTAATGGAGAAATTAGAAATGGACCCAACCCTAAAATAAGGAAAGTGGGCCAAGTGAGCTACAAGATGTTTTTAAGGAAGCCACTTGGAGAGTATAAATAAGAGGCAAGGCTCTCTCATTTGAATCACACCTGAGCATATTGAATATCTATAGGTGTCTGAGGTAACCAAATGATATCTAAGCTGAAATTCGGAGGAAAGTGAAGAAAAGAAGGTTGAAAAGCAAGGAAGGATAAATTCTTTTGATGGTGCTTTCTAAGGTATGTTATTTATAGGTCATCTCACCATTTTCTCTATAATGTTTTTTATATAATGATTTAGATCCTGAAATTTCTATGCAAGTGAGAAAACATATCCAAGTATCTGTGGTAAAAAATTCATTTTGTGGGTCTTTGTATTTTGGGAGTTACGCTCCATAGAAAATAGGGTTTGTGGCGAGTACTGAAACTAGTCAAAATCAGGTGTTTCAGGTACAAACGTCATAACTTCTTCATAACAGATCCAAATGAAGTGGACCAAATCTGTTGGTTAGGTTACCATCTTTATTATGTTGTGTAACATTTTCATATCAATTCATAAAATATTTTGTGCGGGGCACGCTCTACAAGGGCACTCTCTAGAATAAGCCAGAATTCAGCAAGGTATGCCATTTTTTCTATAACTCCTTTTCTGAGAGGTTCCAAGTAGTGACACTTGGAGGAATTGCATAAAACACACTGAAGAACATTGTGTATCAGTTTCAGATCTTTATACATTGCAGGTTCAAATTTATGATTACTTCAAGTTAGGGTTGTTAACTAATCCAAAACTAGGCATGTGAGACTAAAGAAAAGTTTGATGAAAATGCTAGTCTCTTGTTTTTAAAGTTAAGGAAGGTTTCTAGGAATGTGATCATATACATTAGGTCTATTATAGAGCTACAAATCATATTTGGATGATGAAATTGATGAGGGATTTTGGTTGTGGTACATGTTGAGTACATGGTTGAGACAAGTAGTAGATGAGTTGGCGCACATACATGAGATGTATAGTTGATGATGTTGGTACATATTGATGAGTCATAGTTGATGAGTATTTGAAACATGATTGGTACATACTTGGTACATGGTTGGATGTACTTGTTTATGGTACAGGTTGATTACAGGTTGGTGCATGGTTGATGCACGTCTTTATGGTACAGGTTGATTACAGGATGAGGTACAGGTTGGTGCATGGTTGATGCACTTTTTTATGGTACAGTTTGATTACAGGTTGATGCATAAGTCAAATTTATTGGTACAAGTTTATAGTGGTATATCTCACAGTGATAGTGTGACAGTGGTTCAATCATTCTACTTCTACTTCAGGGTGGCAGGACGGGGCAATGATAGGTGGATGTAGCCACCTTCTAGTTGTAGCCATAGAACATTGGGGGTTGTATCTTCCTTATGGTTGTAGCTAGAGAATTAGGGAGTTGGAGCTTCCCTCAGGTTGTAGCCTGAGAAACTAGGGGGTTAGAGCCTCCTTCCAGTTGCAGCTGGAAAACAAAGGAAGTTGGTTCTTCCAATGAATGTAATTCTTCAAGACATATAAGAAAAATCATTCCATGGTTTTCTCCTAATTTGGGTTTCCACGTAAAACACTAGTGTACTGTGTATGTGTGTGATTGTTTATTTCCTACTACTCATTATTGGATAATAATTCTACATTGATATAACATTTGAAGAAAAAGGATTATAATTATGTTATTGTTGATTCAGCCCCCCTCTCAGTAATCCAACAATTCATATCAGAGCAGGTTCCTTCAGAAATCAGTTTAACCACTGAAAGGTAGATCATGGAGAGTACCAACTCATATAAAAATGGAATACCACAGTTTGATGGATAGAAGTATGCTTTTTGGAGCATAAGGATGAAGACATATATACAAGCACAAGGATTTCAAGTTTGGCAATCAATTGTAGATGGATACACAACACCAGTAGTTCTACCAACAAATGAAAAAGCAGTGAAACTCAGTGAGAATAATTCCAAATCCATAAATGCACTTTTGAATGGTCTCAGTGATACGATATTCACCAAAGTTGCACATTGTAAATCTACTAAAGATATTTGGGACAAGCTTCAAAATATTTATGAAGGAGATTCAAAATTCAAAGTAGCAAAGCTTCAAACTTATAGAGGTCAGTTCGAACAACTAAAAATGAAGGAAGATGAATATATCACAGCCTACTTCTTACGAGTCAATGAAACAGTGAATGCAATCATAGGATTGGGAGAAGAAATTGAAGAATCTGTAATTGTTCAAAAGGTACTAAGATCTCTTCCTATGAGATTCAACCCTAAGATATCAGCACTAGAAGAAAGATCGGATCTAAACTCAATAAGCATGGACAAACTGCATGGAATCTTCACAGTGTATGAGATGAGAACTGAAGAGGAAAATCTAGATGTAAAAGAAGCAGCCTTCAAAGCATCCAAAAGATCAAAGAAAAAGAAAAAGGAAGAAGAAGAATATAGCAACAGCAGTGACGTCTCAGAAGATGATGAAGAAGTGGCCAACATCATCAAAATACTGAACAAGGGAACTAATGGTAGGTATAGAGGTAAGCTTCCTTTAATTTGTTTTAATTGTGATGGTATTGGTAATTTTTCTAACAAATGTCCTCATAAGAAAAAGAGAAATTTTGAAGGTTACTCAAAAGGAAAACAAACATATAAAGGTAAAAGAACTACAAAGAAAGTTTTCAAGAAAAAATTTTGCACCAAAGAAGACATCTCATCATCAGATGAAGATGAAGTTAGTTACAGTGAAACAGGGAGATTTCTATTCATGGCAGTAGAAGACTCTGATAAAGAAGACTCCGAAGAAGAATATGAAGAAGAAATTGAAGAGGCATAAGTTGACTTCCGAGAAGAATTGATGAGTGCCATAGAATTTATCAGAAGAGAAAAGAAGAAAAACAAGAAACTACAAGCAGAACTAGATAAGAAAAAAGACACTCAAGAACTGGAACAAATGATCACAAAATTGAAGGTTCAAATAGAAGAATATAAAATAATTGAAGAAGCACTCAAAGAACATCTAGAAGGAAAGGACAGAATCATTGGAAACCTAGAAGCAGAGATTGTCACACTAAGAAAGGATATTCAAAAGAAAAATATGCAGAATAGCTCAAAAGTTCTGGATGACATTATCAGCAGTAAAAAATATTATCTTGACAAGTCCGAACTTGGATACAATCAGACAGAAAAGGGATCAAGCTCAAAAACAACAGAGAAAGAAACAAATCCAAAAAGTTATGCAGAAACAATCAAAGGGGATAAAAATATATACAAAGAATATTACAAGGACACTCCTCCACCGAGAAGATTCAAACTTCAGAATCAACAACAGATAGACAAGCCTCAAGAAGAAGAAGGAATCATAAGAGCAACTCCTTTCATAATATATTTAACTACCAGGTATCAAACTATATTTTTTGGTTTATGTTATGCATGTGATAAATTTGGACATAAAGCTGTAAATTGCAGAGCTAACAACAGGAACAATAACTACTTTGAGAGCCATACACAAAGGGGTTATTCAAAAATACCTAGTGAAACACAGAGAAGAAGTTACAATAGGTTTGAATCTTTGAGCACTGAAGTGGAATGTTACAAATGTAACAATTTTGGACACATGGCCAAAAATTGCAGAATGGCAATCCCTCCTAAAGAACCTCAACAGAGTCACAAATAAGAACCTCAGAAAATGACATGGATAAGAAAGAAAGATCAGTATAGCAATGAAGAATGCACAGTCGCTCTACAAGATAAAGAGAAGAAAAGTGGTTGGTATGTTTACAGTGGATGTTCAAAACACATGATAGGTGATAGAGACAAGTTTCTTACATTACGAAAAGAAAGAGATGGATCAGTCTCCTTTGTAAATGATGATTCATCCAAAATCATTGGAAAAGGCACAGTCTGAATTGGGAACAATAATGAAAAGGAAGAAAATGTTCTACTAGTAGAAGATATGAAACATAATCTTTTAAGTGTGATTCAAATGTGTGACCAAGGTCATAAAGTTAATTTCGATTCACAAAAGTGTGATATAAGAAAATAAGGTTCAGGGAAATTGGTTGCTACAACTGCAAGAACTTCAAGCAACATATATGTGTTATGTGAAATTGGAAATGAAGAGTGTTGTCTAGGAAAGGAAGATGAAAGTTGGCTATGGCACAAAAGAATGGGTCACATGCATTTTGATAACCTTATCAAAGTCAGCAAAAGAGAAGTAGTCAGAGAAATGCCCCAGATCACGAAACCAACCAACACTTTATGCAAGCATTTCCAACAAGGAAAGAAAACAAAGACCAAGTTCAAATCAAAGGAATATTCAACAAAAAAACCACTGGAAATTGTGCATACTGATCTAGTTGGACCCACTACAACAAAAGGATTAAAAGGTGAGAGATACTTTATGTTATTAGTTAATGATTATACAAGAATGACTGCAGTTTTCTTTCTCAAGAACAAATCAGAAGCTTTTGAAATTTTCAAGATCTACAAGGAAATGGTTGAAAATGAGATGGATTCAATAATCAAATGATTAAGATCGGATAATGGAGGATAATTCACCTCAAAGGAATTTATGGACTACTGCAGCAATCATGGAATAAAAAGACAATTCTCCATTGCTACGACACCTCAACAGAATGGAGTTGTTGAAAGAAAGAATAGGATAGTACAAGAAATGGCTCGAACAATGATAATGCATTCAAAGTTGACAGATATTTTTTGGACACAGGCAGTGCATACAACAGTTCACATTCAAAATAGAGTAATTCTTAGAAACAACACTGATAAAACATTCTACAAGCTATGGAAAGGAAGACCAACAAATGTGAAGCACTTCAGAGTTTTTGGAAGAAAATGCTACATCAAAAGAGAAGATGACAAAATGGGAAAGTTTGACTCTCGTGTGGACAAAGGAATACTTGTTGGTTACTCAAGTACAAGGAAAGCATACAAGTGTTACAATCTAAGATTAAACAAAGTTGTGGAAAACATCAACGTAACAATTGATTAAACAGGAAAACCAGAATCAAAGAAAGAAGAAAACAAATCAATGGAACAACTTTTTGAAGAAGAAGATGAAAAAGAATAAGAAGAGGAAGATGAAGATGAAGAGAATCCGACAGAAGTAGAAGAGAAATTTCAACAAGTATCTCCAAAGACATCTGGAAAACGAGTACAGAAGAATCATCCTTCCGATCAGATTATTGGAAACAAAGATGCAGGAGTTGAGACTAGAAGAAAAATCCGTTCACCAGAACAAACACACCTAGCACTCTTATCTACAATTGAACCAAACTGTTTTGAAGAAGCTAGCAAGGATGAATTTCAAAGTAAGGCCATGGATGAAGAATTGGATCAAATAGAGAAAAATGACACCTGGAAATTGGTTCCAAGACCAAAGAATAAGAATGTGATCATCACAAAATGGGTTTTCAGGAATAAATTGAATGAAGATGGACAAGTTACAAGGAACAAAGCTAGATTGGTATGTAAAGGATATGCACATATTGAAGGAATCGAATTTGAAGAGACATTTGCCCCAGTTGCCAGAATGGAAGCAATCCCTTTTCTTTTAGCTTATGCATGCTCCAGGAATGTTAAAGTATATCAGATGGATGTAAAATCAACTTTTCTGAATGGGGAACTTGAAGAAGAAGTCTACATTGAACAACCAAAAGGATTTCAGTTGTCAAAGAACATAGACTATGTGTGTAAATTAAAGAAGGCCTTGTATGGTCTAAAACAGGCTTCTAGAGCATGGTACTCCAGACAGGATAAGTATCTGCATGAGGCAGGGTTCAGAAAAGGAAGTGCAGACAACAACCTCTACATCAAGGTAAGTCAAGGTAATATTCTATTAATTGAAGTTTATGTTGATGATATTATTTTTGGTAGTGATGATGATAGGTTAAGCAAAAAATTTGCAAAAGACATGCAGAATGAATTTGAAATGTTGTTACTTGGAGAACTATTGATGATGCACGCAACCCTCAACCCACGGGTCAAAATTTCTGCGTCAACGGGATATTTTCCTTTACACTGGCCCAAAGAGATTTTGGAAATGGCTCTTCTATTTCCCTTTCGGGAAATCTGCACCCACAATCAACTTCACACTTTCGCAAGTCCAGTGGTCAAGCGTCTTGTCTCTCAAATCTCCGAAAACCCGAAGCAGTCAACACTTGACCTTTTCTCTCTCTCTTTTAGATTTCTCCTTATTGCGATTTTGGTGATTGCGATGTCAAGAAATTTGTTCACGCGATTCCCGAAAACCGATATACTGAAACTCCGATGCGCTCACAAGATTTGACCGGTCAACGAACTTTCACTCCATCGGGACTTTAGACTTCGTAATATCACAAATCCTAATGCAAAGAATTCATAAATTCACCCCACGAAACCCCAAAATGGTCAATGGAAATTGACTTCCACACCGATAATACACCACCTATCCACCTACCGATTTTGTGGCCCACACAATCCTTTCACCCTTCGAGACTTCGCGAGTCCTATTGCCCAAATTTCAGGATTTCTCCTCGTGAAAACCCGAAATAGAAGTTCATGGGTAAATCCAACGGCTCCTGTGGCTTGGATCTACAGCTCTACTCCTCTTGAGCTTAGAACCTTTGGGAATACTCGTTGTAACCCCCCTGCTCCTCCGTGAGATCTAACAGCTCATGGGACTTTGCGAATTCTCGTCAGAGAATTCTGATTGTCCGTCTCTTTCTTTCCCGAGGACTTATGCAATTCGTTACTAAGTGACTTTCCACGGTACTTAACCACCTACGACCCAAATCGAAACGCTTCCTCACTGGTTTTAGTGCACAAAATTCCTGTGCCTCCGACAACGAATTTGAAGGCTTTATCCTTCCTGAACTTTCTCCAATACTAAGTCTTGGAGAAGACTCCTACACACACTCCTTGCAACAAATTCCTTAATTACTCCAAGGAATTGGAACCCATTGACTCTACACACTCCTGTAGTAGCAATCTTTCAACAAATCATTCAAGTTACTAAACCTGAACCTCTACTCGGCCTGCACATACCTTGCATGGCTCTGGTGCCCAACTGCACTTCTAAGAGAATGAGAACAAAAGCTATCTCTCCTGAGCTCTCAGAGACAAAATTCTGAACACTTTGTCGACACACTCCTTGCGGACAATTCAACTGCACTCCTTGCAGGAACTCTTGGTCAGATAGAGAAACAATTGAAACTCATTTCTCTTACTCTCTCTCTCTCTCTCATATTTCAAACATTCAACAAGAAATCATTCATACATAGCATAAAAGCAATTGCATGACTGAAAGAGTAAAACATTCATGAGCATAACATTAAAAAATGCATACACAGAGAATATATGAACACCATGAGTCTGAATCACAGCTTTCTTGTATTAATTCAGAATTTTTGTACATGGAGTTCGGCTACACAAATCTCTGCTTCTCCTCTTCTATGCTCTATGCTCTCAATTTTCATAATCTCCCTCTATTCTCTTCTATGTTACAATACACAATGAGGGTGTCTATATCCTGTTTCCCTCTCTCATTCTAAACTGTCTAATCTAGAATTGAATTCTATCTACTTGCATTAACTACCATAAATTCCTTCTACCTACTAAGGATGAGAGTGGATCGCTCAAGGTCCATTTTACATTTTACAAGTGTGATCCTTTTTAATTATCTCATTTAAGATTGCGCATTAACGTCAACGTAATTTCAAAATTTGCGTTGGGCACTTTTCCAGCTGTCCTTTATCTTCGCGCTGGCTCGCTTGAGGTGCTCCTACATCATACTCCCTCGCTTGAAATTTTTCATGGGCTCTTGTCCATGAGATTGTGTACGGTCCATCCATGCCTCTGGATCTCTGCTTCATTCTCCCAGCTGGCATCTTCAACTGGATGGCCCTTCCACTTGACCAAATATTCAAAGTATTGCTTCCGCCTGGTCTTCTTGCTCAGTCTTTTGTCCAGTATGTGCTCCATCTGCGACTTTTTTGCAACTGGCATCTTCTTTGTCCACTGGACTTTTGGTTGTTCATTTCCTATCCTTGTTTCCTCAGTTTTATATGGGTACAAATCTGAGATATTGAATATCGGATAAATTCCGATCCCATCGGGTAATTCAATCTTGTAAGCATACACCCCAAATTTCTTTAAGACTTTATATGGTCTGATTTTCTTCATCTTCAGTGTATTATGTGTTCCTCTCGGGAACCTTTCCTTTCTCAAATGTTCCAGAACCAAATCACCAACCTCAAATTGAAGTTGTCTCCTGTTTTGATCTGCTCTGTGCTTATATTCCTGGCTCGAACTCTGCAAATGCTCCTTCACCTGGCTTTGAAGTTCCTTCATCACCTCTGTGAATTCTTCTGCACTAGTGCTCCTAATCGTAGTCTATTATGAATCCCTTAACTCAAAAATTCCTCTCAGTTGCATGCCATAGACAATTTGAAATGGACTTTGCCCCGTTCTTCTATTAACTGAGTTGTTATAAGCAAACTCTGCCTATGGTAATATGTTGTCCCACTAGTTGTGGTGTTCTGTCACCAGGATTCTCAGCAAGTCTCCCAAACTTTTGTTCACCACTTCTGTCTGTCCATCCATATGGGGATGATAAGCTAAACTAAACGACAATTTAGTTCCTAGATTCTTCCATAAGGTCCTCTAAAAGTGTCCTATGAACTTGGTGTCTTGATCCGAAACTATGCTCCTTGGTAAGCCGTGAAGTCGAATGACTTCTTTGAAAAACAAATTCGCAATGTGAGTTGTGTCACTGGTTTTCTGACATGGAATGAAGTGTGCCATCTTGGAAAATCTATCCACCACCACAAAGATTGAGTTGAAACCTCTTTGTGTTCTTGGCAACCCCAATATGAAATCCACGCTGACTGCATTCCACGGCTTCTCAGGTATGGGAAATGGTTGATAAAACCCTGCATTTTGTCTCCTTCCCTTTGAATGTTGGTAAATTATGCATCTGTCCACGAATCTCTTGACGTCTGCTCGCATTCCCGGCCAAAAATATGACTCATTCAACTTTACAAATGTCTTTTCATGACCAAAGTGTCCTGCTAATCCTCCACTGTGTTTCTCCTTCAACAAATTCTCCCTCATGGAGCATTTCGGAATACAAAGTTGATTACCTTTAAACAGTAATCCTTCTTGGATCATGTATTCTTCCCATTTTCTTCTATCTTCGAGAATTGGATTCTCAGATGCTTCGTACACCTCCTTAAAATCTGGTTCATCCCTGTACATGTCCCTAATATCATCAAAACCCAATGTTTTGACTTTGAATTCCTGCAATAGAAAACACTTCCTGCTCAAAGCATCAGCAACTTTGTTAGCAATACCAGAAATATGTTTAATCACAAAAGTAAAATTTTGCATGTATTCAACCCATTTAACATGTCTTTGATTCAACTTTTCCTGTTGAGTCACAAACTGCAGTGCATGATTGTCACTGTATAAGACAAACTCCTTTGGAATCAAGTAAATCCTCCATTTCTTCAATGCCTGTATAACAACATAGAACTCCTTATCATACGTGGAGTATTTCTCCTTCACTTCATTCAGGTTCTCGCTGAAGTATGTTGTCGGCCTATCCTCTTGACTCAAGACTGCCCCTATTGCAAATCCACTTACATCACATTTCACCTGAAACGTCTTTTGGAAATCCGGAAACACCAGAATTGGTTGTTCTGTGATCTTCCTCTTCAACAGATTAAAACTCTTCTCAGCCTCTTCTATCCAGTGAAAAGACTTGTGTCTTTTATTCACTGTATCCATCATCAGTGCACTAATTCCACTGAAATTCCTAATGAATTTTTGGTAGAAACTAGCCAATCCGTGAAAACTTCTCACCTCAAAGGTATTCTTCGGTGATGGCCAATTCTTGATTACCTCCACCTTATCTGGATCCATCCTCAACTCATCTACAGAAATAAAAAATCCCAAGTAAATGATATCTATCTTCATGAATGAGGATTTCTTCATGTTTATCAATAGTTTCTCTTGCTATAACCTCTACATCACTGTAGCCAAATGTTTCAGATGCTCTGCCACTGTTTTACTGAAAACCAGTATGTCATCCAGATATACGATAACAAATTTTCCGATGAACTCCCTTAGGACTTTGTTCATCAACCTCATGAAGGTACTTGGCACATTTGTTAAGAAAAATGGCATAACAAGCCATTCATACAACCCTTTGTTGGTTTTGAAGGTTGTCTTCCACTCATCACTTTCTCTCATGCGGATTTGATGATAACCGCTTTTCAAATCAATCTTTGAAAAGAATTTTTCTCCACTCAAGCAATCCATCAGATCATCCATCCTTGGAAATGGGAGTCTATACCTGATGGTCATCGTGTTGATCGCCCTTGATTCAGTACACATCCTCCATCCTCTGTCTTTCTTCGGACTGAGTACTATCGAAACAACACACGGACTCAAGATTTCTCTAACCAAACTTTTGTCCAACAACTCCTGGACTTGTCTTTTAACCTCTTCATTCTCCTGTGGCATCAATATATACATGGATTTTTTTGGAAAACTGGCACCTGGTATGAGATCAATATAATGACTCACACTTCTAATCGGTGGCAACGAACGAGGTAGTTCGTCCACTACTATGTCAGCAAACTCTTCCAATAGTTCTTGAACTTCTACTGGTAAATCATCCACTCTTGTATTGGTCAAAAAAATCTTCAGTTTCCTAACCACAATGAACTGTGGATCCTCCTTCTTCTTAACCTCTGTAAGAAGTTCCTTCCCACTCATGAGAAGTACATTGTTGCTTACTTCCAGTTTCACCTCCTTATCCTTGATTGCAAGTAACATGTGAGTCCTCCCATTCTTCTCTAGGGTGTATGTGTTCATTCTCCCATCATGAATCACATTATTGTCATATTGCCATGGTCTACCCAACAATAAATGACAAACATCCATGGGAATAACATCATCAAGTATCTTATCATTATATCCTCCTATCTTAAATTCAACTAAACACTGTTTAGTGACAGTTACCTGATGTCCTTTTTGTAGCCACGAAACTCTGTATGGGCTTGGATGATCAATCGTCTCCAGCTCCATATTTTCTACCATCTCTGTAGAAACAATATTATCTGTGCTACCACTGTCCACAATAACCTTGCATACCCTGTCCTTGGTTTTTCAAGAAGTCCGAAAAAGTATGGTTCTTTGGACTGAACTCTCCACCTCCTTCTCTGGTGTCAAAAGAGATTTTCTCATCATCAACGATCTTCCACCTTCAACATCTTCTGCCTCAACATCTTGCCTCTATGCTTCAGCGATGTGAGTCTCTCCTCCTTATTTCTTTTTATCTGCACACTCGTAAGACTTGTGCCCATTCTTTCCACATATGAAGCATGTTATTACTCCACCTCTTCCTCTTCCTCTACCTCTGGTACGAGGAAAAGTATTATTATCAGCATAATCTCCTCTCTACTCGGTATGTTTCCCTCTTTGTTCATCATATTTCCCTCGCTGTGAGATTCCACCTCTCTCAGTTCAAGTCTGAGGTTTCTTCCAGTCCTCCTTGGGATTTTGATATTTATCCTGGGCAATTGATTTGCCTTTGGGTTGACTTCTGCCTCGACCTCTTTGACCCTGCTTTTGGCTCAACTTCTCTTTCACTTTTAGAGCCATCTGATAATCATCTTCCACTGTTCGGATGGTTACCATGCTCATCTCATATTGAATGTCATATCTCAGGCCATTCATGTATCTGAAAACCTTTTCATTATCACTTTCCCAATGACCTGCCTTGATGTTTAGCTTGTAGAATTATTCAGTGTATTCTTTCACTGTCATCAGCTTCTGTCTCAGGTTTTGCATCCTTCTAAATAGAGTAATCTGGTAATCTCTGGGGATGAATTTTTCCTTCATCTTTGCAATCATTCTATCCCAGATTTTGATCTTCTGCTTGTCTTTGCAACGTCTTTCATCTTGTAGTTCAACCCACCACAATGTTGCATGTCCCTTCAATCTCGTGACAGCATGTTTGACCTTCTTGTCCTCTTCGACATCTTCATAGTCAAAGTATGTGTCTAGAGCTCTAATCTAGTCTAGAAGCTCCTCTACATCCAGATTTCCCTCATAAACTGGAATGTCCATTTTCGCTCTTGCACCCATTCTTGCAATATCCCTAATCAAGCATTCATTTTCTACATCTTCGATGACAACTTCCTCTTCATGTTCAGCCTCAATTTCACTTTTGAAATCACTAAGATCCCTAGCACTGACTATACACCTCTGTGTTGTCTCCATGTCCTCAAGTCTGGTGTGTAAATCATGCATTTCTTTTTCCATGGCGGGATCAGTCATCTACCTACCTCTTCTTCTCGGCACTTCCCTCTCCTCTCGTGGATCGGGTGTTTGTTTGTCCCTTCTCCTTGGTGGCATGGTGAATTCTCCTTTTCCCTGCTACAGAAAGCAAAGAAACCTTTCTGAGCTCTGATACCAAAAATGATGACGCACACAACCCTCAACCTGCGGGTCAGAAGGTCTGCATCAACAGGATCATTTCCTTTACACTGGCCCGAAGAGATTTTGGAAATGGCTCTTTTATTTGCCTTTTGGGAAATCTGCACCCACATTCAACTTCAAAGATTTCCCCCTTGTTCTTTGGGAGATAGGACTTCGCAGTCAATGCTTGTCTCTCAAATCTCCGAAAACCTGAAGCAGTCAACGCTTGACCTTTTCTATTTCTCTCTTTTGGATTTCTCCTTATCGCGATTTCGATGATCGTGATGTCAAGAAATTTGTTCCTGCGATTCCCGAAACCAAATTTACCAAAACTCCGATGCGCTAACAAGATTTGACCTGTCAACGGCCTTTCACTCCGTCAGGACTTCGAACTTCATAATATCGCAAATCCTGATGAAAAGAATTCAGAACTTCACCCCACGAAACCCCGAAATGGCCAACGGAAATTGACTTCCACATCGATAATATGCCACCTGTCCACCTGTCGATTCTATGGCCCACATGATCCTTTTTCCCTTCGGGACTTCGCATTTCGTGATTTCGCGAGTCCTATTGCCCAAGTTTCGGGACTTCTCCTTGCGAAAACCCGAAATAGAAGTTCATGGATAAATCCAATGGTTCCTGTGGCTTGGATCTACAGCTCTACTCCTCTTGAGATTAGAACCTTTGGGAATACTCTCTGTAACCCCCCTGCTCCTCCGTGAGATCTAACGGCCTTCGCGAATTCTCCTCAGAGAATTCTGACTGTCTGTCTTTTTCTTTCCCGAGGACTTATACAATTAGTTA
Organism: Picea engelmannii; assembly: GCA_009831015.1. Taxonomy (NCBI): domain Eukaryota; kingdom Viridiplantae; phylum Streptophyta; class Pinopsida; order Pinales; family Pinaceae; genus Picea; species Picea engelmannii. The sequence continues at coordinate 109,791 of ML783506.1, forward strand.
CTAAGTGACTTTCCACGGTACTTAACCAGCTACGACCCAAATCGCAATGCTTCCTCACTGGTTTCAGTGCACAAAATTCCTGTGCCTCCGACAACAACTTTGAAGGATTTATCCTTCCTGAACTTTCTCCAATACTAAGTCTTGGAGAAGACTCCTGCACGCATTCCTTATGGAAAATTCCTTAATTACTCCAAGGAATTGTAACCCGTCGACTTTGCGCACTCCTGCAGCAGTAGTCTCTCAAGAAATCATTCAAGTTACTAAACCTGAACCTCTACTCGACCTACACACATCTTACACAGCTCCGGTGCCCAACTGCACTTCTGAGAGAATGATAACAAAAGCTATCTCTCCTGAGCTCTCAGAGACAAACCTCTAAACACTTTGTCGACACACTCCTTGCAGACAATTCAAATGCACTCCTTGCAGGAACTCTTTCTCAGATAGAGAAACAATTGAAACTCATTTCTCTTACTCTCTCTCTCTCAGATTTCAAACATTCAACGAGAAATCATTCATACATAGCATAAAAGAAATTGCATGACAGAAAGAGTAAAACATTCATGAGCATAACATTCAAAAATGCATACACAAAGAGTATATGAACACCATGAGTCTAAATCATAGCTTTCTTGTATTAATTTATAATTTATGTACATGGAGTTCGGCTACACAGCTCTCTGCTTCTCCTCTTCTATGCTCTATGCTCTCAATTGGCATAATCTCCCTCTATTCTCTTCTATGTTACAATACACAATGAGGGTGTCTATATCTCATTTCTTTCTCTCATTCTAAACTGTCTAATCTAGAATTGAATTCTATCTACTTGCATTCACTACCATAAATGCCTTCTACCTAATAAGGATGAGAGAAGATTGCTCAAGGTCCGTTTTACATTTTACAAGTGCGCTCCTTCTTAATTATCTCATTTAATATTGCGCATTAACTTCAAGGTAATTTCAAAATTTGCGCTAGGCACTTTTCCAGCTGTCCTTTATCTCCGCACTGGCTCGCTTGAGGTGCTCCTGTATCGACTATCCTTCTTTTTGGGACTTCAGATACATCAAAGAAACCAAGGAATTTTTATTTCTCAAACCAAGTATATCAAAGAAATGCTAAAGAGGTTCGGAATGGAAGATTGAAAACCAGTTATCACTCCCATGCAAACTAGTTGTAAGTTGAGAAAATATGATGATTCAAAGTCTAAAGATTAGAGGCAATATAGGTCAATGATTGGCATCCTACTATATGTGACAGCATCCAGACCAGATGTAATGCAGGTAGTTGGACAGGTGGCACGATTTCAAGCAGCACCAAAGGAATAACATGTATTAGCAGTAAAGAGGATCTCTAGATATCACAAAGGAACATAAGAGTTTGGATTATGGTATCCAAAAGGAAAAGATCTATCACTTATTGCCTATACAGATGCGGATTGGTCAGGTTGGATTGATGACCGACAAAGCACCAGTGGAACAATGTTCTACTTAGGTGAGTGTTTGGTATCATGGCTAATAAAGAAACAATCATCGATATCTCTATCTATAACTAAGGCAGAGTATATTGCAGCAGCAACATGTTGTACACAGGTTGTTTGGATGAAACAAACTTTGACAGATATATAGGTTGAGTATGATGAGCCCATTCCAATATATTGTGATAATACAAGTTCCATCAATATCTCAAAAAACCCAGTGATGCACTCCAAGACGAAGCACATTCCAATCAAGTATCACTTTCTACGGGAACAAGTTACAGAAAAGAACATTAGAGTTGAGTATGTGGGCATAAAAGAACAAGTGGTAGACATCTTTACAAAACCACTTCCACGGGAATCCTTTGAATATATTTGCCAAAGACTTGGAGTTATTTCTACTCCAAAAATGAATGCTTTTTGAATGCTTATCTTATATGTCTTAGATGTATACGAGGAAGCACCATAAGAGGAGAGTTTGTAAGGGGGAGAAGCCCTATATGAAAATATGCCTTTGCCATTGATGACAAAGGGGGAGAGATTTATCAGATGTAGAGGATAGAGGCATGGTTCCAGGGGGAGTAGATTTATCAGATGCAGAGGACAGAGGCATGGTTCTAGGGGGAGAAAATTTATCAGATGCAGAGGACAAAGGCATGGTTCCAGGGGGAGCATGAGCGATATGATTTCATTATTGCATCAGAGTGTTGCCATCAATGCCAAAGGGGGAGATTGTTGATTAAGGTTGGTTGTCATTGGTGTCAACCCTTGAAGAAATCCCTGTAGCACAAAGGTTTGGGTAATGGACCTAATATTGTTTGATTTAAATATGACTCATTATTGTTTTTTCATGGTTGATAAGAAGTAAATATGAATGAACTCCAAAGTGGTCCCCTTATGGTGAAAGACCTCACGAGAAGACACTTTGTGGGGTAATAGAACCCATGATTAATTGTGGAATAATGAGATGAAGGAAAGTGAACTTGTTAGGGAAAATATCCTCGATGGATAGTGTTATCACTGAAATTTCGTCCGCACAGGGCGATAAGAACTCTGCATCGTCAAAATAGAAAAGAAGTCATTCATGGCACAAGGTTAATTACACAGCACAACAAAAGGGTCAAAACTATACAAAATGATCAAAAATCAAAGGGCGCTTTACAGAACATGGGCGTGCGCGTGTGCGTGCGTAACAACATCGTACAAGGCGCGCATGCGCGCACGAAGCGCGGTTGTTGGGTGAAAAACCCGCGCACCTGCTAGACGACGCATTTATTGAAATTGGTCGGCTTCCCAACCACTAATGGATCGGCTCCCAAGTCGATTTGACACCAAATCCGAGCTCAATCCTTATGGTGGGCTGGTCAAAGACCTAATTGTGCCCTAAAGAGCCCCTTTTAACATTCAAAAGAGGTCACATAATAACCCAATGCTTGGCTATAAAAAGCCATGAATGACCACCATTTTCTCAAGGAATTCTTTGTATTGTTATGCTACTGAGATTGCTAAGGACTCATTCTTTGGCAACACACATTGTAGGCTGCATTTCATAAGCTAT
>ML783506.1:113604-134424 GCA_009831015.1 Picea engelmannii
GGCCGAAATGCAAGGAAGGATAAATTCTTTTGATGGTGCTTTCTAAGGTATGTTATTTATAGGTCATCTCACCATTTTCGCTATAACTTTTTTTCTATAATGATTCAGATCCTAAAATTTCTATGAAAGTGAGAAAACATATCCAAGTATCAGTGTTAAAACATTCAGCTTGTGGGTCATTGTAGTTTGACAGTTACACTCCGTAGAAAATAGGGTTTGTGGCCAGTCTTGAAACTAGTCAAAATCAGGTGTTTCGGGTAAAATCGTCATAAATTCTTCATAACAGATCCAAATAAAGTGATACAAAATGTGTTGGTTAGGATAAAGTTTGTAGTATGTTTTGTAACATTTTTATATCAATTCATGAAATATTTTGTGCAGGGCACGCTCTACAAGGTCGCTCTCTAGAATAAGCCAGAATTCAGCAAGGTATGCCATTTTTTCTATAACTCCTTTTTGAGAGGTTCCAAGTAGTGACATTTGGAGGAATTGTATTAAACACACTGAATAACATTGTGTATCAGTTTCATATATTTATACATTACAGGTTCAAAGTTATGATTACTTCAAGTTAGGGTTGTTGACTAATCCAAAACTAGGCATGTGAGACTAAAGAAAAGTTTGATGAAAATGCTAGTCTCTTGTTTTTAAATTTAAGGAAGGTTTGTAGGAATGTGATCATATACATTAGGTCTATTATAGAGCTACAAATCATATTTGGATGATGAAATTGATGAGGGATTTTTTTTGTGGTACATGTTGAGTACATGGTTGAGACAAGTAGTTGATGAGTTCGTGCACATACATGAGGTGTATAGTTGATGATGTTGGTACATATAGATGAGTCATAGTTGACGAGTAGTTGAAACATGATTGTTACATACTTGGTACATTGTTGGGTTCACTTGTTTATGGTACAATTTGATTACAGGTTGGTGCATGGTTGATGCACTTGTTTATGGTACAGGTTGATTACAGTTTTATGCATGGTTCAAATTTATTGGTACAGGTTTACAACAGTATATCTCATAGTGATAGTGTGACAATGGTTCCATCATTATACATCTACTTCAGGGTGGAAGGATGGGGCAAGGACATGTGGATGTAGCCACCTTCCAGTTGTAGCCAGAGAACATTGGGGGTTGTATCTTCCTTCTGGTTGTAGCCGACAAATTGGGGAGCTGGAGCTTCCCTCAAGTTGTAGCCTGAGAAACTAGGGGTTGGAGCCTCCTTCTAGTTGCAGCTGGAAAACAAAGAAAGTTGGTGCTTCCAATGAATGTAATTCTTCAAGACATATAAGAAAAAGCATTCCATGGTTTTCTCCCAATTTGGGTTTCCACGTAAAACACTGGTGTACTTTGTATGTGTGTGATTGTTTATTTCTTACTGCTCATTATTGGATAATAATTCTACTTTGATATAGCATTTGAAGAAAAAGGATTATAATTACGCTAATACTAATTCACCCCCCTCTCAGTAATCCAATAGGAACAATCCATGCATGCCGAAAACAACGTTAATCCGAAAATTTATCCTTGAAGATCCCCAAACCCAACTTTTTTGGGATCAGGTGAAGACGCACACCCTAATATGCAAGTTTATGGGGATGTGACCCACATAAAATACCCTATGTTGTTGGATAAAATATGAATGGAGGATGAGTTGAGAAGTCGACCTCCACCTGGGATTGAAAGGTTTATTTACAACAATATTTATGAACTTACAAGACATAGATAAAATATTTGAGGGGGGGTCATATTTCCATGCCTCAACAGGACTGTACATACGACCGTGGAAGGAAAAATTCTCCCCAGAAAAGGAGACTTTTAAAAATGTACCATGTTGGCTTAGGCTTTATTCCCAACCATTAGATTATTGTATTTCATCCACCTTTGAAGCCATAGGGAAAAATATGGGAAATATGTCAAGACGATGGAAGCAACATTAAAAGGGAAGTATACATCCTATGAGAGGATCTGTATAGATATGGATATCTCAGGGGCACTCCCAGAGGTAATTATCTTGGAATTCAAGGACGAGGAATGGATCCAAAGAATAGACTATGAGAAGATCTCATTTCGATGTAGAAGGTGTCATGAACATGGGCACCTACTAAGAGAATGCCCTTTAAAGAAAAATTGGAATAGGGAAACACTAAACAACAACAAGATGAAGATGGATTTGTTAGGCCAAACTACAAAGGCAGGGGAAATAAGAGACAAGGAAATCCCCCCACAGCGAGTAACCTGAAAGAAAGGAATATAGAATAAGGGTGGGGAAATCCAAAACAGGGGAAAGAAGAGGAAAATAAAAGGCCAAAAGATAGGGAGATAAATGAACAAGAAACCAATGCGACCACAAAAGACCAAATCTCCAAAGGAGATCATGGACACAACTAGAGTACAATGGAAGAAGGAGGTGGAGACACAAATATCCCAATGTAGGAGGTATACAATGACTTGGAAATGACACCAAGCAAGGTAGGAACATAATACATAGACCTTAGAAACATCATGGAAAGGGAAGGGATTGACCTCCTGAACATACTAGAACAATGGAAAAAGAAAGGAGTCGACAATATACCAATGGAGCAACTGGATCACATCCAATACCTATTCCTTATTAGGGAAGAGGAAAAAACCATAGGAATCAAGCACATGCATGGAAAAATAGGAAACTTGGGTATCAAAACAAGATATGGGCAGCCACAACACTCACCAAAGCAGGCAAGATGGAAGAAAGGGAGGAAATCAAACAACGTAGCCCTACATGAATTAGGAGCACTGCTGATAAATTTAGGTAAGATCAAAAAGATTTTTCCTAACTCCCCTCCACATGTTTAAATGAAGTTTATTACTTGGAATATAAGAGGGTTGAACAACCCTAGAAAACAACGAATCCTTAAAAATAGACTAAAGATGGAAGAACCTGATATATGCTTCAGACAAGAAACAAAATGTAATATGGATAGAATGGAAATAATAAGTAAGAAGCACTAGAATAAGTACAAGTTTCTGACATTCGAGATTCAAAACATGGCAGGAGGCATACTCACCCTGTGGAACCCACAATCGGTGAATCTATTCTCTGTTTAAGCCAATAGGTACACATTATCTGTAAAAATGAAAGTGATAGGGAACATGGAGGAGGTATTATGTACAAATGTATATGGGCCTCGGGTATTAGAGGATAAAAGAAGTATGCTCATAGACCTAGAAAATCTAAGGGAGTGGAACAATAACCTTCATTGGATTCTAGCTAGGAATTTCAACATTATAGTTATTTTGGCTGAGAAAAAAGGGGGAAACTGGAGACTAGAGAGAGATGCAGAAGAGTTCACAACTTTCATAGATAAAACAGAGCTAGTGGAAATCAAGACTAGAAATGGTCAGTCTACTTGGAACAACAAAAGACTATCACACTACGAAGTAGCCACGAGCTTGTATATATTCCTAGTCTTGGAATCCATCATTATGCAGGGTGTTAGCACTGGGTAAATTCTCTAGAGGTTGAAAGAGAAGAGATCTACAAAGGTAACTTTATCCAACCGCTTTTAAAGTTAATATCTATCCCTTCCAGCTTCAGAGAGGGATCTCTCTATATGATTTAGCTATGTTTAAATTCAGATATTAGGCTAGGTAAAGAAGTCTGTAGGTTGTGTTGTCAAAGTGTTTTTGAATTGGTTGAGACAGTCTACACCTCCATTGGGCTATGGGGTCTGCGTTTAATTAAATATGAGACATAAACCAGAAACATAAAGGAAATACTTGCACAGAGAGAGATAATATACTCACGGGATCTTTAATAGCTTAAATGATGGACAGAAGAAAAGATGAGAAAGATAAATCCAACTAAGAAGTAGTTAAGAATTTCTTAATTGAAAACATCAAAAGATCAACATTAAAATCTTCAAAGTCGGAAACAGGGTATCCAAGATAAATCCTGCAACATACGTTACTCTTAAAGATTAGCTTCAAAAAACAAAATGATCACAAAGCAGGGATAACATTCAACTTAGAGAATAAACGTCACCAATGAATACACGCAAGAATCCTGTAAAGTGCTTCCTCTTTATTAATGGCAAATCTCTTCAAAAATGGTTACAGTCTCATAGCGTCAGGGTGTAAAGATCAACAACCCTCAATACTTCGAAAGGTGAAGTATTTATAATTCAAATTACAAACGTTCCTGTCATAACTGATTAGGACATGCTCATTCTATTTTTAGTCTAACTAATTTAACTAATCAAAACTAATTGATGACTTGGTACAACTGCATGCAGAATTTCTGGGGTAGGTCGTTGGCGAGGTTCTTGCACAACCTCTTCTGACTGGACAGGTGACTGGACCTGGACAACTCATCTACTAATCGAGCAGATCGCAGAGTTCTTCCCATCTGACATGACTAGGCACAGTGACTTTGAGCAGTCTCTGATACACTTCATCCATTTCTGTATACTTAGCAAATGTAGGTTTAGTGAGGAAACTGTATCAAATCTCATGTTGGATACTGATGTCCAACTGAAGAGTGTCCAGAAATGCTTTGTCGGTGATGCTCCCTTGTATGACAGCAAACTTCGAACTGTCTTTAGACACTTCAGACAGTCTCTTTTTGTAATCAGGGAGTGTCATCAATTTATCATTAATAACCTTCAAACTAGGGAGACCTTTCTTCTGGAGAGCCTCGATCTTGCTGAAAAACCTTTGTACCCCTTGGTCCATGATCTGGACCTTTTCTTCCAGTTGAAGCATTAATCCTCTTTTGGTCAGAACTCTTTTGACCTCAAGGATGGTCTCAGTTCTGTCTTCAATCTTCAGCCCTTCCAGTTCTTCTCTGGTTTTTGAATTGAGGAACCTGATGATCTCATTTGCTTGTGTTGGCATGTCTCCCAATTCTACTCTAATATTCTCAATGGCTTGTTGGCTCCTCTAGACCATCTCATTCTGCTCAAACATAATTTGGATCATTGGCCATATCTCATTTATGGACTTTGTGATGTCTGTCCATACATTCTCTTTGACCTCAGCCAAAGTCTTCCCTACCACTATTTTCTTTTGGAGCTGCTATAGTTCTTCCTTGAGCTGCTAAGTTACCTGCTTTTCTTTGGAGAGATTGGTCTGGAAAGAAGTTTAGAGTTCCTGGAGGTTCTCAACTTCCTTCTGAAGCCTGCTGATTTTTGTCTCTTGCAGGTTCATCTTTTCCATGGATTTGGCGATATCGGTTGTCCCTTCCTGTGGTGTCACTGGTGTTGCGGATGGGATTGTTGTTACTGTTGCTATGCTTGTCCCTGAGATTGGGATAACAGTCAATGGAATAGCTTCCATAGACTTCAAATGCTCTTTCTCCTTTAGCAGTTTCTCCATCTCTGCTTCCATTTCTTTCAGCTGGGCGTTCTGCTCCATGAGTAGATTAAGCATTTCATCCTTCTCACCTTCTTTCTCTGCTATATCCTTTGGCTGAGAGTCTTCTGTAGGCGGGAGTTTCAGTTGTTTCCTCAAGGATGCGATGTATGCATTTTTCTTCTTTAGCATCTCTTCTGCAGCTTTGACATTCGCAGGATCATAGCCGATCTTGAGGACCAGCTCCTCCAAAGTCTTAATTCTGTTGTCCTTTGCAAAGGACGATATTTTTTCCATTTTGAGTTGTGTTTGAGCATTATTGAGTGACACCTGAAATTTGGATGCTGAAGCAGAAGCATGCGCCAATGTATGGAATACCATCTCACCTGTTTGTTTGTGCAGATCCATCTGATCTGCTGGGTGCATGTCCTTTGTATGGAATTCGAAGGTGGCCCTCTTATAGTCTGAGATCACCTTGGGATCCAGAACCTGCACTTGGAGGAAGGCCATGTGCATCTTGCCCTTTTCTGTGTCAAATGCAGACAATAGTCTATGTTGCACAGTCGACGTTTGTTTCCGAAACTGAGCATAAGTACTGGTGTTAAGGGTTTGATTCTTCTTCTTGATCAGCTCCTACTTCTCGAAGATGCTCAATTTGGGCCCAGTCTTGCCTGCCTGAGTGTTCAAGGGAGAGTCTGTGGATTTATTCGGTACTACTGGGGTGATGCCCTGATAAAGGCTCGAACCAAAGGGTGGAATGACTGGCTTGATTACTGTGGTAGTTACTATCGTAGGCGGGGCTTCTTGTTCTATTGTCGTACCTGGCACTGAAACTGTCTTGGGCCTCTTAGTGTGCAACTCGAACTCTTCTGATGATACCTCCGTTACAGGTGGAGATGACTCTTATCGAGGCCTTTTTTCCTTAGGGACCTGTGGCGTGGTAGTTGGTGGCATAGACATCGGGGGAACCTGTTGTTCCACTTCAACCAAGGTGTCAGGCATCCACACAGTTTGGTTGGCGAATTTTTCAATCTCGGGCTTGGACTCATGAACGTACGGGATGTTTTTGTTTTTCACCCGCATTTCTGAAATGATCCCGCATGGATCATAGTGCCATGGGAAACTCGTAAAGAATTTCATTTCTTTCAACATTTTGTCAACTTCTTCCCCAGCGCCCTGACTGTTGCAGATGAAGGAGCCAATCTGCCCCTTGATTCTCAGTTGCTACTTTTTCTTCAGGGAAACAAAATGAATGTCATCTAAATTCATGATATGTCTTATATACTCTAACGCAAAGATTCTTACCGGCACATACTTTGGCATCTTTTAGGGTGCTAATTCGCACCCGAAAACTCTGATCTCTGTGTGGTTTTGATAAAGGTACCAGTCCCTTGTCTTTGCATTGTCCGAGAGGTACAGAATTATCTGAACTTCGTCGTTTATTCGTGGCTCGGTCCTGCCACTCAACATGCTTACCACAGGGTGGTAGAAAATATTGATGGATGCCTTGAAGCTATACTCGGTGGAGTTACGCTTCAATAAAGATGTCCACGCTGTGACTGGCTGAGGCCTTCCATCTGCGTCCATTTTCTACATAGAAAAACTAAATTTATCTGCTTGATAGAAAATAAACATGTATGCCAAGATGTACGAATATCTGAACATGCCTTTCGTGCCAAAATTCACGAACTGTTCGTGAATATTGTTGGCCAAGAAGGTACTAAAATCAAACTGTGTGGTGGCTTTTTCATCTGTGGAGAAAATGGATAGAAAACCCAGAATGGGCTCATCTACCCACTGGTTGGAATAGTACCCTAACAGAGCACAGAGGGAGGAAATGACCTGGTTTCCTTTGGTGGAGAACATGGACGATGGGTAAGGGTGATTAGTGGAAGGGAATTGAGCGGAGGTGGGAAGGAACAACTTGAATATTTGAGCTCTCTGGGGAAATGTCATCTTCTGATACAACTCTGTGAGGATTTCTAGGTTGAAAGGAGAAGTAGAATCGGCACGGGGAATTTGCATCATTTGGTCTATGTCTTCAGGCGTGATGAAGAACAAGTCGTCTCCGGATGAGGAGACGACGGCCCTCTGGTCGAGAATATAATGATCTTGGCATTTGAGGGATATTTCGGGAAAGTGGTGGATCTGGGGAAAAAGGTACAGGGGCAAATTGGACTCCCAGAGTCCAATTTCATCGCTCTGGTCCAGGAACACCTCCCTGAGCCATGACTGGAGGTCTGAGAAATCAAAATCACTTATGGTATCTACGATCAATCTGTCTTTATCAACCAATGGTATTTTTTCCAGGTCGATAGGAGACAGGAGAAAAGGATTCTCCTCTCCTTCTGCTTGTCTTGGCTTTGGCGCCATCTCTGCTACAGTACCTGCAATAAACACGATGTTAGTAGGGTAGACTGACAGTGGATGAAGGCGACAGGAATGCAATGGAGGAGTATGAGGTAAATTTTCTGGTGCGATTGGATGAATAGTGAATGAAGGGGAAAAAAGGTAGTTTTATTTAAAACTGGGGTTGGTTGAGCGCGAGAGATAGGTCAGCAGGATAACGGGTATGTTATCCTGTAATAAATCGACAACGGGCCACTTAGGGGTGAGATGCAAGGTGACGGTGGCCAAAACATACGGACGGGTGACGTGGAGGCTGGTGATTGGAGGTAAAAGTCGCAATAAGGGGCTGGTCATGAGTGGAAAAAGGGTAAGGTACTGATAGCAGTTATGGGAGGGGACACACTCTGGAGAAAGTGGAACAAGTGGGAGATGACGTCCATGAGTGACAAGGGCTGTCATATGGCAGATGGAAATGGGATTTCATGATCAATAGGCTGACGCCACGTATGACCAGGGGCCCGCTAGAGGAGAATACCAATTCCGGACCCCCCCCCTTTGGTTAAAAGCAGAACACCAGGGGGGGTCCAAAATCCTTTTTAGACTATTGATCTGCGCGCCCGTTTCCAGGCTGCAAATCTTAGCGTGATTTTTAAAACTCATTCCGGACCCCCCCCCTTCCATTAAAAGCAGAATGGACGGGGGGGTCCGGAATCAAATCTGGGCCTTTGATTTCAGTGCTCGTCTCTGGGCGGTCCAGATGTGTGCAATTATTATTACCGATTTCGGACCCCCCCGGTTAAAAGTAGAATGGTAGGGGGGGTCCGGAATGCTCTGTGTGCCGTATATCTTGGCGCCACAATCTGGATCGTCGAAAAGTGCATGAAGCATAAATCAGGAGCGGAGAAACATGTGTTGGGAAAACTTAGGATAAGTGTATCTTATGGGTTTTTTCCTAAAATTTCACATAGACACCACCAAGGGGATTCGACCAAACTATCCTTTAGGCATTTAAGACATGATGCAACATTTTTCATCAGGCTGGTTTTATTGGGATGAAACAAATGAAGCAACTAACCTACATGCTAACTTATCTTCCTAGGACAATTAACCCAGATTAAACTGTTGGGTTAAGAAATTACTCTACCTTAGGGCTATTTGACCAGGATTAGAGAGTCTGGTCAAATTTATTCACTAATCTAACCTAAGGGCTATCTGACCAGGATTAAACAATCTGGTCAGATTTATTCACTACCCTATCAACATTAAATTTAAAAAGAACTTGGCCATGCTTGAAAGGTATGGCCAAGTTACTGTTATTGCATGGGGCTTTCATTTAAATTCTTTTATGCCCTCTTTTTCTTTTTCTTCTTTTCTTTTTCTTTTTCTTTCTTTTTATTTTCTTTTTCTTTTCTTTTTCTTTTTCTTTTCTTTTTCTTTTTCTTTTTCCTTTTCAAATTATTTACAGAATGAAAAATCATTTGACAACCAAAACATTAGAGACAGATAATTTCCCAGTCATCAGTTGATTCCCTAAATTATAGGGTGATAACAGTGGCTCCACCTGGGGATGGTACTTGCCCTGCTAAGTGCCAAGAATCCTAGTTCCTGTCATTCTGAACATGTCTGTCTAGTAGCCTTCATTGGTTTTATTCTCAAAGATGGAAAAACAATGATCAACATCTTAGGGCCTTCTCTTCAGGCTTCAACTAACTGACTAATGTTCTTCGCTCAGAAAATGCAAGTGAAAACGAAAATTAAAATGGTATGTACAATGGAGAGTGAGCACTCAAATCTTCTACTGAGGTGGGACATAATGTTTCAGCATTCTACCATTCACAGGTGCTCCTGGCAGATCTAACCCATCGGCGTTGTTTAACAACAAAACATTGTTTCCCCTGAAGGCTTGAATCATGTATGGCCCTGTCCATAGATTATCAAATTTACCATGCTTTCCCTTGTCCTCATTCCTGGCATCCCATTTCAGCACCAAATCTCCTAACTTGAAATCATCTTCCTTGGTTCGTTTGTCAAAGATCTTCTTGATGTTTTCTTGGACTACCTAAGTCTTGTTGAAAACTTCTTCCCTAGTCTGCTGCAAATGGATCATCTGATTGATCCTTCTCTGTGATTCATTTGGCTCAGCTTGTACATCTTGAAGCAACTTCATGACAGGGACTCCTAAAGAAGTGGGAAAAACTGCCTCTGTACCATAGACCAGCTGGTATGGTGACATACCAATTGACCTTTTGGTGGTCAACCTGTCAGCCCATAAAGCAAACACCAACTTATTGTGCCATGATTTCTTGTTTTCCTGCAATGTTTTCTTGATGATATTTACAAAAGTTTTGTTTGAATATTCCACCAACCCATTCCCCTGAGGGTAGTATGCTGTGGAATTCCCCAAACCAATGTGATACTGGTTGCAAAAATCTATGAGTTTCTTCGACCGAAAAGAAGTTGCATTGTCAATTATAATCTTTCTAGGGCAACCAAAATGAGACAAGATATTATTTTCAAGGAATTTGATAATAACAGAGTCAGTGGCTTGCCTGCTCGGTACTGCCTCGATCCATTTGGTAAAATAATCGGTGGTAGTAAGAATCCACCTGTGTTGGCCTGAAGAAGGAGGATGTATTTCTCCAATGAAGTCGAGCCCCCATTGTTGGAAAGGGGCCTCAACTGAGATCGGTTTTAGAGGTAAAGGAAGGAGTTTCCTTTTGCCTTCAAACAATTAACACTGGTGACATGCTGTTACCTTCTGATGGACATCAGCGAACAGGGTGGGCCAATAGAATCCAGCTCTGAGTATTTTTTGGCTGTGACCTTCCAGTTCAAATGGCCACCACATTCTCCTGCATGAAACTCCTGTAACACCTTATCAGCTTCATATTTTAGTAAACAATTTAACAAAATGCCTGCAGGATCTTTCCAATACAAATTTCCTTCTAGAATACAAAATTTCAAAGCTTTCAACTTCAAAAATATAGCTTTAGTCTTAGTCAAACCAGGGGGAGCTTGTAAATTTTGCAAAACGAAAATAAGGTCTGTGTACCATGGAGAGTTTAGAAATACCTCTCTCACGTTTGGAGTTTCCATCTCGCCCTATTCATCTGCCACATCTAGAAAATTTATGTCAAGATCATGGAAGTTTGATTCAGCCATTAATTTAGCGAGGCCTTGGCCTTTAATTAGTTTTGTGGGGTTAATCTCTATATCATATTCTAAAATGGCAGCAATCCATTTGCCTCTTCTTCCATTAGGGTTGTCCTATGTCAAAATATCTTTTACTACCGCATTTGGAACATATGCTATGGTGTGTTAATGAAGAATATAGACTCTAAAGTCTTTTATGGGTTTTACCAAGGAAAAATCTTGCTTCTCCATGATCTTGTAATTCAGAGTAGCATCTCTTAATGCTTTGCTAAAGAAATCTATGGGATGTTCATACCCTTCGCTGTTCTTTTGCAGTAACACTGCTGCTATAGTATGTTCGGACATGAAAGAAAAGAGATAGAAATCTTTAGTAAAATTGGGACTGATCAAAACTGGGGCTTCTGTGAGGGCCTATTTGACTTGCTCGAAGGACTATCTAGACTCATAGTCCCACTTTATTTTTACATCTTTTTTAAGCATGTTCGTAATGTTCCTGAGGAGTTCCGCCAGATTTGGAATGAATCTTCGTAAAAAATTAATTTGCCCGATAAAAGACTGTAGTTCTTTGAGGTTTCTTGGGTGTTCTAATTTTAGTATGGCCTCGATTCTGCTGGGGTCTATTTTAATACCTTCCTTTGAGATGATATGTCCCAGTAGTTTGCCTTCTTCTAACCCAAAAAGACACTTCTTAGGATTTAAAGAAATCCCAAACCTTCTACATTTCTCGAAAACTTGTCTAAGGTGCCTTAGGTGTTCATCATCCGATTGAGAAAACACAGTTATATCATCTAAATAGATGACAATAAACTTACCAGATTTTTCCACGAAGGCGATATCCATTGCCCTCTGGAATGTGGCTCCTGCGTTCATCAGTCCAAAAGGCATTTTCACATACATGAAAGTGCCCCATGGTGTGGTGAAATAGGTTTTGTCTTGATCATCCGGGTGAACTAAAACCTGGTTGTAGCCTGAGAAACCATCTAACAGAGATATTCGACTAGACCCAACCACCCTTTGCAGGATGTGGTCCATTTTCGACAAGGGGTAATTATCCTTCAGGGATACTTTGTTCAGATTTTGTAAATCTATGCAGAGTCTAATTTCCCCAATTTCCTTACGTGTAGGGACCAAATTAGAGACCCACTTGGAAAAATGCAATGGAACTATGATCTTGGCATTGTACATTTTCTTGATTTCTTTTTCTATCAGAGGGAGAAACTTGGGATTTATCCTCCTAAGTTTCTACCTAAAAGGTTTTTGGTCTTCTTTTATTGGAATCCTGTGATGTATGATGCTGGTATCATAGGCTTTCAAATATTCATAGCCCCAGGAAAACATGTCCGAATATTCTTTGAACAACTCAATGTATTTGGTTTTTCTGCTCTGGGGGTAATGACTTAGATAGTTTGACCATCCTAGGTTTCTCTTCAGTCCCTATATTATAGTATTCTACCTCTTGTCCATGGGCTTCTATTTTTGGTTTTTTGGCTACATCGTTACTGTCAAACAAGTCTTCTAAAGGAACAAGACCTCTAGGAAAAATATTTCTTTTCAATTGTAAAACATCAGCATCCAATTCATCATTGCCTAATTCTTCTGACTCTACAGTATTTACGCTATCAACTTCAAAATCGAAACTATTTACATTTTCAACTTCATTATCTAAATCTATATTAGTACATTCGAAATCATTTTTGCACTGCAGAAAATCCTCTATCTGATCATCATTACCAAACACTTGCCAGTACCTGATATTGTCGGGAACTGTCGGTCTGCATTTCACCTCAATAGTATATGGGCAAGTTGGGTGGAAAGGAATCTTACAGGTGGCTACCGACGTAGCCAATCCGTTGGCCAGAATATTCTATCCCCTCGGCATTACCTGCAATTCAACCTTATTAAAACACTTTAAAGCATCAAGAACAACGTTCCTATAAGCTTTAAGACATGGGTGTTTCACAGCATACTCACCTTTGACTTGCTTGATTATTAATTCAGAGTCACCTCTTACCATTATCTGTTTAGCACCAACTTTTTTCAAGAGCTTCAGACCGAGCATCAAGGCTTCATACTCAACAATATTGTTAGTACATTGGAAATTTAGTTTGTAAGAATGATTTTCTGAATACCAGTTTCTGTGATTATGCAGCTAGACTCCTGCTCCTGCTCATTCTTTACTCATAGCTCCATCAAAATCCATGCTCCAGAAATCAGTGGGTAACTCTTCGGTTATCACGTTCTTCATCTTTTCCACCTCAATGTTTTCTGAGCCTTCATCTTGACTAGATGTGTCTTCCATTAGCTGAGTATCTTGCTCCTCCATGTCACCATCATTGTACAAGTTGAACGAATCTAAATCGGAATGTGCAGAGTAAAGGGGATAGTTATGTAGCTTTTCTTGGCTACTGACCATGTACTTCATCAAAGTTTCTCTGTACATCCTTCTCTGTTGCCCAAACACTGGGATAGTGGCATGAGACATATCTAGCTGTAGGGTTCCTTTTAGCTTCGCCCCCCAAGACCGGGATAGCAACATTTCATACTTCGGCGGGATGTCTACAACCACTACATCCATTACCATGATTTTCGCAGGAATCTGAACCAAGGTGATGCATAGGTCTTTGATTAAACCAATACATTTAACTTTGTTGGAGTCAAATGAGTGTAAATCTTTGTATGGTCTAGTGACCTCCAGTCCCAGTTTTTCCATTACTACTTTAGGCATCAAATTATAGGAGGCACCTGAATCCATCATAGTGTTATGAAAGATCAAGTCGTGTATGTTTAGACTGATGTAAAAAGGAGCAACCTCACCAGTATCATCCCGACCATCTACTTCAGGACCGAAAAAAAGTTCTGGATGATCATCAGTTAGGTTCACAGTGTCTGAATGATTTCCTGACCCAATGGTTAAGGCCTTTGTGCCTATGTCTGGTTCAATGGCCAGTGCTTTAATCACCTGTGAACGATAACCGTCTCTATTCATAAACTCTGTAAGTGGGATGGGAATTTTTATTTTGGCTAATTCCCCCTCAAGGCTAAAGGGTGTAGGAGCTCTACCTTGGCTCATCAGTTCTGGTTTGTCCACCATATTCTTAGGCTCAGAAGTACTCAGTGGATTAATAGGTGAAACCTCGGGCTATGATGGCCTTTTCAAAATGGTGATGTTTTTCTTCACGGGAATGTCGGCCTTACTCTTCTCAGGGATCTCCTCAGCAGCAGTCTTCTCAGAAGTCTTCTCGGCAAATGGCTCAGGGGTCTTCTTGGTTTCAACTACCTTCTTTGTTTCAGTCACCTTTTTTGGAGAACTCCCTTCTGCCTTCTTAATCTGTAGATTGTACTGCCCATGTACCTCCAAAATAGCATTTTCAAAGGCCTGTTGTTCTACATCTTCGTCATATTCACTTACTTTGGTTTGATTTAGAAGAAAGAGTTCCTGCTCTTCTTGGGTAAGGAAAATAGCTTCGTTGTCGTGAATGCCCATGAGATTGATATGAGTGTCCTCCAATTCCTCAATCACTTCCCCCCCTTCATCAGCATAATTCTCTTGCAGTGGGGGTCTAATTTATTGATCAGGACCTCTCTGATCCCTTTGATCCCTAGGATCTCTCTGTCTTATTTGAGGAGGATTTCTCCTAAAGTTAGGGTTCTGAACCTAGGGAGCAGGTGGGTTGTCTCTTGGAGGATTTCTATCTGACACGGTGAATCTTTCGAACATTCTTTCCATTTCTCGGATAAATGAATCTAATGTGGAGTCGGAGGATGATGTGGAAGGTTCTTCTTTGATCATGACTCTCCTTTCTGACCTCTGATGTGCTCTTTTTGCCAACAGGTTGGCCTCCACACTAATATCACTTTTTTGCATGTCTTCATGGGTGGCAGAATTTCTTTCCCTTAGTTGGTAAGACATGTCAGCATCAAATCCATCAGGTAATTTAATCAATGCCAAACCTTGTGGAGGTTTGATTTCAGTTGGGATTGCATTGTACAGGTTGTTGAAACGGGTGCAGTAATCTTGTACCATCTTGCCTTGATTTCTTTTTATATTCTCGTATTCTAACAATATTTGGAGAGGGTTTTTCTTTACCTCCCATCTATCAAGAAAACTTCTTTGGAACGCGACAAGGTCAGGGACTGAGGCGGCAGGTAAAGCTTTGAACCATTTCTTGACGTCACCTGTCAAACTCTATGCAAACAATCTCATTTGAACGTCAGCTTCATCAACTTCTTGTAAGTCAAAATAATCATTCATCTTGTCTACATGTTGTTGGGCGTTTAAAGGTCCTGTTGCATCGAACTGTGGAAGTATTGTCTGGTAGTCTTAGGGCATGGCATGTAGCAATGCAACCAACACCAAAGGAGCATATCGAGCTGCCATGATGAGTGGAGGAGGTGGGACAACAACCTGGGTGGTAGGCAAGGTAACGACTGAAGACAAGGACAAGGAGGGACTGGATAGTGCTGAGGGAGTGATCTATGGTTTAGTCATGGGAGACAGAACTTCGGGTGTTCGGGGTTGCAACATAGTTGGGTCGAAAACAATTTCAGTCACAAAATTGTCGGACCGTGTTCTAACCAGGCTTCGTTGTGGAAAAGTATCGAGATCAGGGTTTTGGGAGATAACTGGTTTTCCTAAAAAGGAAGGAGACTTATGAAGGGAAAAATGACTCACTGAACCAGCAGCTAAGGTCTTTCTCCTGAGAAACTATTCGGGGTTCTTCGTCACTATCGCAGGTTCTGGGTCGGGATGAGATCGAGTGTGAACTTTCTTGGGAGACAGAACTCTTTTTAGTTTTTTATATATATATTTTTTAGTTTTGGGAGTCTGAAAATAATATGTACAGAGTTAATCAACCTCTAAACATTACTTTCTTCTCAAATCTGAACGTTCTTTTTAGGGGAAAGAAAACGTGAAATTATCAATTTTTTAGTTCTTCCCCAGTGGAGTCTCCATTATGTTAGCACTCGGTAAATTTCCTAGAGGTTGAAACAGAAGAAATCTACAAAGGTAACTTTATCCAACCGCTTTTAAAGCTGGGATCTAGACCTTCCAGCTTCAAAGAGGGATCTCTCTATATGATTTATCTATGTTTAAATTCAGATATTAGGCTAGGTAAAGAAGTCTGTAGGTTGTGTTGTCAAAGTGTTTTTGAATCGGTTGAGACAGTCTACACCTCCATTGGGCTATGGGGTATTCGTTTAATTAAATATGAGACATAAACCAGAAACGTAAAGGAAATACTTCCACAGGGGGAGATAATATACTCACTAGATATTTAATAGCTTAAATGATGGACAGAAGAAAACATGAGAAAGATAAATCCAACTAAGAAGCGGTTAAGAATTTCTTAATTGAAAACATCAGAAGATCAACATTAAAATCTTTAAAGTCAAAAATAGGGTATCCAAGATAAATCCTGCAACATACGTTACTCTTAAAGATTAGCTTCAGGAAAAAAAATGATCACAAAGAAGGGATAACATTCAACTTAGAGAATAAACGTCACTAATGAATACACACAAGAATCCTGTAAAGTGCTTCCTCTTTATTAATGGCAGATCTCTTCAAAACTGGTTACAGTCTGATAGCGTCAGGGTGTAAATATCAACAACCCTCAATACTTCGAAAGGTGAAGTATTTATAATTCAAATTACAAACGTTCCTATCATAACTGATTAGGACGTGCTCATTCTATTTTTAGTCTAACTAATTTAACTAATTAAAATTGCTTGATGACTTGGTACAACTGCATGCGGAATTTCTGGGGTAGGTCGTTGGCGAGGTTCCTGCACAACCTCTTCTGACTGGACAGGTTACTGGACCTGGACAGCTCATCTGCTAATCGAGCAGATCGTAGAGTTCTTCCCATCTGAGATGACTAGGCACAGTGACTTTGAGCAGTCTCTGATACACTTCATCCATTTTCGTATACTTAGCGAATGTAGGTTTAGTGAGGAAAATGTATCGAATCTCATGTTGGATACTGATGTCCAACTGAAGAGCGTCCAAAAATGCTTTGCCGGTGATGCTCCCTTGTATGCCAGCAAACTTCGAACTGTCTTTAGACACTTCAGACAGTCTCTTTTTGTAATCAGGGAGTGTCATCAGTTTATCATTAATAACCTTCAAACCAGAGAGACCTTTCTTCTGGAGAGCCTCGATCTTGCTGAAAAACCTTCGTACCCCTTGGTCCATGATCTGAACCTTTTCTTCCAGTTGAAGCATTAATCCTCTTTTGGTCAGAACTCTTTTGAACTCAAGGATGGTCTCAGTTCTGTCTTCAATATTTAGCTCTTACAGTTCTTCTCTGGTTTTCGAATTGAGGAACCTGATGATCTCATTTGCTTGTGTTGGCATGTAACCCAATTCTACTCTAATTTTCTCAATGGCATGTTGGCTCCTCTGGACCAGCTCATTCTGCTCAAAAATAATTTGTATCATTGGCCATATCTCATTTATGGACTTTGTGATGTCTGTCCATACATTCTCTTTGACCTCAGCCAAAGTCTTCCCTGCCACTGTTTTCTTTTGGAGCTGTTGTAGTTCTTCCTTGAGCTGCTAAGTTACCTGCTTTTCTTTGGAGAGACTGGTCTGGAAAGAAGTTTTGAGTTCCTGGAGGTTCTCAGCTTCCTTCTTAAGCCTGTTGATTTCTGTCTCTTGCAGGTTCATCTTTTCCATGGATTTGGCAAGATCGGTTGTCCCTTCCTATGGTATCACTGGTGTTGCGGACGAGATTGTTGTTACTGTTGCTATGCTTGTCCCTGAGATTGGGATAGTAGTCAATGGAATGGCTTCCATAGACTTCAGCTGCTCTGTCTCCTTTAGCAGTTTCTCCATCTCTGCTTCCATTTCTTTGAGCTGGGCATTCTACTCAATGAGCAGCTTAAGCATTTCGTCCTTCTCGCCTTATTTCTCTGCTATCTCCTTCGCCTGAGAGTCTTTTGTAAGCGGGAGTTTCAGCTATTTGCTCAAGGATATGATGCCTGCATTTTTCTTCTTTATCATCTCTTATACAACTTTGACGTTCGCAGGATCATAGCCGATCTTGAGGACCAGCTCCTCCAAAGTCTTAATTCTGTTGTCCTTTGCAAAGGACGATATTTTTTCCATTTTGAGCTACATTTGAGCATTATTGAGTGACACCTGAAATTTGGTTGTTGAAGTAGAAGCATGCGCCAATGTATGGAAAACCATCTCACCTGTCTATTTGTTCAGATCCATCTGATCTACTGGGTGCACGTCCTTTTCCTGGAATTCGAAGGTGGCCCTCTTATAGTCTGAGATCACCTTGGGATCCAGAACCTGCGCTTGGAGGAAGGCCATGTGCGTCTTGCCCTTTTCTGTGTCGAATGCAAACAACAGTCTATGATGCGTAGTCGACATTTGTTTCTGAAACTGAGCATAAGTATTGTTGGTAAGGGTTTGATTCTTCTTCTTGATCAGCTCCTACTTCTCGAAGATTCTCAATTTGGGCCCAATCTTGCCTGCCTGAGTGTTCAGGGGAGATTCTGTGGATTTATTCAATACTGCTGGGGTGATGCCCTGATAAAGGCTCAAACCAAAGGGTGGAATGACCGTCTTGATTACTGTGGTAGTTACTATGGTAGGTGGGGCTTCTTGTTCTACTGTCGTACCTGGCACTGAAACTGTCTTGGGCCTCTGAGCGTGTAACTGGAACTCTTCTGATGATACCTCCGTTATAGGTGGAGATGACTCTTTTCGAGGCATTTTTTCCTTAGGGACCTGTGGCATAGTAGTTGGTGGCACATTCGTCGGGGGAACCTATTGTTCCACTTCAACCTGCTATTCCACTTCAACCAAGGTGTCAGGCATCCACATAGTCTGGTTGGTGAATTTTTCAATCTTGGGCTTGGACTCATGAACGTACAGGATGTTTTTGTTTTTCACCCCCATTTCTGAAATGACCCCGCATGGATCATAGTGCCATGGGAAACTCATAGAGAATTTCATTTCTTTCAACATTTTGTCATCTTCTTCCCCGGTGCCCCAACTGTTGCAGATGAAGGAGCCAATCTGCCCCTTGATTCTCAGTTCCTGCTTTTTTTTCAGGGAAACAAAATGAATGTCATCTGAATTCATGATCTATCTTATATACTATAACGTAAATATTCTTACCGGCACATACTTTGGAAACTTGTAGGGTGCCAATTCACACCCAAAAACTCTGATCTCTATGTGGTTTTCATAAAGGTACCAGTCCCCTATCTTTGCATTGTCCGAGAGATGCAAAATTCTCTGGACTTCGTCATTTATTCATGGCTTGGGACTGCCACTCAACATGCTTACCACAGGGTGGTAGAAAAGATCGATGGATGCCTTGAAACTATACTCGGTGGAGTTACGCTTCAACAAAGATGTCCATGCTGTGACTGGATGAGGCCTTCCATCTGCGTCCATTTTCTACATAGAAAAACTAAATTTATCTGCTTGATAGAAAATAAACATGTATGCCAAGATGTACGAATATCTGAACATGCCTTTCGTGCCAAAATTCACGAACTGTTCGTGAATATTGTTGGCCAAGAAGGTACTGAAATCAAACTATGTGGTTGCTTTTTCATCTGTGGAGAAAATGGATAGAAAACCCAGAATGGACTCATCTACCCACTGGTCGGAATAGTACCCTAACAAAGCACAGAGGGAGGAAATGACCTAGTTTCCTTTGGTGGAGAACATGGACGACGGGTAAGGGGGATTAGTGGAAGGGAATTGAGCGGAGGTGGGAAGGAACATCTCGAATATTTGAGATCTCTGGGGAAAGTTCATCTTCTGATACAACTCTGTGAGGATTTCTAGGTTGAAAGGAGAAGAAGAATCGGCACGGGGAATTTGCATCATTTGGTCTATGTCTTCGGGCGTGATGAAGAACAAGACATCTCTGGATGAGGAGACGACGGCCCTCTTGTCGAGAATATAATGAGCTTGGCATTTGAGGGCGAATTCGGGAAAGTGGTGGATCTGGGGAAAAAGGTACAGGGGAAAATTGGACTCCCAGAGTCCAATTTCATTGCTCTGGTCCAGGAACACCTCCCTGAGCCATGACTGGAGGTCTGAGAAATCAAAATCGCTCATGGTATCTGCGATCAATCTGTCTTTATCAAACAATGGTATTTTGTCCAGGTCGACAGGAGGTGGGAGAAAAGGATTCTCCTCTCCTTCTGCTTGTCTTGGCTTTGGCACCATCTATGCTATAGTACCTGCAATAAACACGACGTTAGTAGGGTAGACTGACTATGGATGAAGGTGACGGTAATGCAATGGAGGAGTATGAGGTAAATTTTCTGGTGTGATTGGATGAATAGTGAATGAAGGGGAAAAATGGTAGTTTTATTTAAAACTGGGGTCAGTTGAGTGCGGGAGAGAGGTCAGCAGGATAACGGGTATGTTATCCTGTAATAAATGGACAACGGGCCACTTGGGGGTGGGATGGTAGGTGACGGTGGCCAAAACATACGGACGGGTGACGTGGAGGCTGGTGATTGGAGGTAAAAGTCGCAATAAGGGGCTGGTCATAAGTGGAAAAAGGGTAAGGTACTGACAGCAGTTATGGGACGAGACACAATCAGGAGCAAGTGGAACAAGTGGGAGATGACGTCCATGAGTGACGAGGGCTGTCAGATGGCAGATGGGAATGGGAGTTCAGGATCAATAGGCTGACACCACGTATGACCAGGGTCCTGCCAGAGGAGAATAAAAATTTCGTACCCCCCCCCCTTTGGTTAAAAGAAGAACACCAGGGGGGGTCCGAAATCCTTTTTAGACCGTTGATCTGCGTGCCCATTTCCAGGCCGCAGATCTTAGCATGATTTTTAAAACTCATTCCGGATCCCCCCCTTCCATTAAAAGAAGAACAGACGGGGGGTCTGGAATCAAATGTAGGCCTTTGATTTCAACGCTTGTCTCTGGGCCATCCATATGTGCGCAATTCTTATTACCGATTCTGGATCCCCCCCCCCC
>ML783506.1:165843-184961 GCA_009831015.1 Picea engelmannii
TTGGTCCATTTTCATTTGTTTTTCATTTTTGTTATTATGCTCATGTTTTCTTTTAGTTTTTGTTTAATTCTTGTTAATAGCTTAGTTGCTTCTTTCTAACCTTTTATCATACAGCTGTCATGACTAGCAGAGCCCAACTAGGCATGTAAGCACTCACTTTTTGCTCACACATCGACGAAAAGAGTGCAAACAACAATAACCCCAGAAGATGAAAATCCAAAAGGTTTACATGCCCCGATGCGAGTAGTTGATACATCAACTTCCTGGGGATGTAACGTTTTCATATGATCTTTGTTTCAGGCATGTGATACACCATTGGAAAGGTCTAACCAAGAAGAACGAATTTCAACTAGCCCAAAAAATTTCCTTAGGCAATTGCTTGAGCCCCAAATCCCCAAAAAACATCGTTTAGGGCCTCAAAACGGCCCCGGAAGTTTGGGACCCGAAGAATTGTCGGAAAATTGCGAAGGTGGAAAACTTTGTTCCGAGCCACTGGAATAGGTGGGTGGCCACTGATATCCATATGGATTATGCCATATGTTTCTCAGTATTCTTTGAAAACCAAGATGACACTTGATTGTTTTCCTCCTATCTTCTAGGTATTTTCATTTTATGGTCTGTAGGAGCCCAATTCTTGTCCTCTTTGAAGGGAGAATTCATATATTTTCTTTAAAGACATTTACTTTGTATTTGAAAACTTATATTATTTTTTTAGACTTTGAGATAACTACTTGGGGATACTACATTATTGTATTCTTAAATAATTTTATCCAAATCTTGAGTATCCAAATGTTTTATCCATCATAATATTTTTGGTTCCCAGTGGAATGATCATTTAAAGTTCTCTTATATATGTGATCCATCTTTCTTATCTCTTTACAGTGGATATTGTTTACTTTCTTGATGAATTTTGTGATGGAAATGTCAACCTCTTATTTGTCATACTCATTTGCTTTATCTACTTTGTAAAATATTATATATATGGTCTTCTTTTAAAGATACTTGGCCCCAATCTCAAGTATTGTTCTGAATGTGAATGTTAGCTTTTACAAAGCCTGGTCCTTCTCGGATTTTTATTTTATTTTAGTTTATAAGTTCATAATTAGAAAAAGAGGAGTACCACCTCTCTAAAAATGCAAGGGGATTCATATCCTCTTGAGGTTGACCTTTAGACTGTAAAAATATCTTTTAGATCAACATTTTTGGCTACTCCAATGGGGAGAGAAAAAGGTTGGTTTTGCAAACCAGAATCTAATAAATCAACTTAACCCAAATCAAATGAATTTGCAGGTTTATCTTAGAAATCAAAAAATCATATTGCATTATTCATATAATTTGACAATAACAATAGCAAGAACCCGAAAAGAACTAAAAACATCCTAGGAAACTCTTGCTCATGAAGAATAAATAGAAATTACAAGAAGACAAAGACAAAGAGATGGAAATTAAGAAAAGAATGGAAACATACAAAGGGCCAATAACAAGAAGTAAAAGTAAACAACTTCAAAATTCTGAAGTTGGAGAAAGTTCTAAAAATGAGATAAGAGAAACTAAAAAAATGGGTGATGAGAGATAAATAATCCCATGAAGTAGGGTTAGAAATAGCTCACTCAACCTTCTATGGGAACAACACCAATTAACTACTCTTCCACAAGGAGTCTTTCCAATATTTTATAGAGATGAAGTAATGGACCCTGAGAGACATATCGACCAATTTATGTCTATATGTGAAACACATTTAATGGAACATGATGATGTATTGGTGAGAGTTTTTATACATACATTGGTAGGTACGGCCTATGAATGGTACATGTCCCTTCCTTCCTGGTCAATTTAATCATTTGATGATTTGGAAACTATGTTATTGAGCATGTATGCACCCTCGATTGCATATCATACTTTTCTCACACGGTTCACCCAAATCCATTTGAAAAAGGGAGAGACAATCAAATATTTAAAATTGCAAATTTTCAATATGTTAAACCAAATTCCAGAAGAACAAAAACCAAATAACCTATTTATACTTGCATGCTATAAGAATTCCATGACGAACAATGTAAAATATTTTATCAGAGATGCCCAAATAGAAGACTTAAATGGAGCTATGATTAAAGCAACAAAAATGGAAGAAATTATGATAGAAACAAATGTTGACCTGAGATTACCCTTGGAGCATCAACTTTGAAAAATGTTGAAAAACAAGAAATTGGTGGAGGATTTTTCCAATTTATTATCCCAAATGTAAGAAATGATCCAACTATGACCCAAGAAAAAAAAACAAAGATTGGAAATATCTAAAATTAATAGGACTATTTGAAAAAAGCAAAATGAGATAACAAGATTAAGAAGAGATGAAAATTTTGTTTTAGCGGATCAAAACCCAAGAGTTCTTGCTAAGGAACAAACAATAATTCCTAACCAAGAGTAGAGGATAATAAATGATGGTATAAATTAAGAACAAAGACCAAGAGCATCCCGAGTTCCAAATCACAATGCTCTTGTATTGGAAGAAATTGTTGAGGAATAAAATTTTGAATATCTTGATCAAGAATCAAATTTCATCCAAGATGAAATTTTAGAATCAGTACATACTAAGGAAAGGGAATCATCTTTCTACATTTTTAATGAACAAGAAGATTTGATTATTTTGCAAGAAAATGTTGTCTAGACAAGAACATAAGACAACAATTTTAAATTAAAAGAAGCTCCAAAAAAGGAAAAGACTAATTCATATCAAGAAGAAACATCAAAGCAAAAATTATTGCTAACCAGGCTAAGACTCCATAACCCATTATATATAATGTAATATATGATTTATCTAAAATGAGAATCACTTTACCTTTTATGGAGCTAGTCAAGAAACAGAAACAAGGGAAAACCTGTTAAGAATACTTGATGATCTAGATACAAGAATGGAGGGTGCAGTTATAAACTCGAAGAAACAACAAAGCTATTCGTCAACTAAACCAAGAGGAAATTTTTCATCATTCTATATCACCATATAGAATCATGATGTTGTGTTGCACAATTATTTTATTGATAGTGGGGATACTAAAAACATCATTCCTTTGTCAGTCATGCAAGCACTTGGAATGGAATGTATGAGGCACTATGAAATGTAAAACTATGCTAGTTTATTGAATTCAACTACGCGGTGATGGATTTGAGATGGAGGACGGAGATGGTGATGTCGTTTTGAATTTTTGAGGGTTTCTCAAAATTGATGAAGCTAGCTTGAACAGGGCATCATCTGACCACAGAGAACTAGATCCACACACTTTCTCCCTTGGTTTCAAGTAGTCATCGTTTAGGGCACGGTTTTTGGGCTTCTCCCATAGCTTGTAGACACTACAAGACAAGAACCCTATTTTTTGGATGTCGTAAGGTACTTATCTCCATTACACAGACTCCCAATAGATATCTGACAAACACCAAGTGGGCCTTTTCTATAACCTCACAAGGACCACAAAGATGGGAGACAGTGTAGGTCAACAGACACGCAGTGAGGTAGTTGGAGGATCGGACTTCTTGGAGGGGGGATGTCTAGGACCGATACCCCTGTTTTACCAGCAAACAATAGTCACTTCTGGAACGGCTATGCCTGAAGTTTCTGGTGGGACTCTCCCTTTCGACTCCGAACCAGCCCGAGTATTTGGAGGAATCTTGGGACTTTCTGTGGGTGATTTTTCCTTGGGTTTAAGTGCCTCCTTTACGAACCTTATTAACACCCAGGATTTTGAGCCACAATTTGGGGCCACTGTAGATCTCATATCCACATAGGAATTCTCTCCCTCGGGTTTCTTGGAGGTAGCTGACTAATTTGGCGATTTGACTACCGGACTGGAGCGTGAAACATACAACCCTACTTTATGGTCTGACGGGACGTCAAACTCTCCCTCCACTCTCAAAAATAACTCCTCCTCCACATAAAAAGGGGAACACACTCACATCACACATCATAGATTGGAAGGCGGACCGAAGAAAGATTTATGGTGTGCAAAGGAAAGATCTAGTGCTAGGTGAGTCGTCTTCAGGGAGGACATGGCTATGGAAAGGGTCCTGGATTTCTTAGAACGTACAGTGGTGGGTCAGGTCAGGGGGAAAAACCTTAGCATGGCGTACCTCAAAAGTTGGGTGCACAATTACTAGCTTCCAGATCTCACCAAGATGCCCCATATCAGGCTACTTACCAGGGGGTGCTTTGCATTTGTTTTTTCTACTTTAGCTGAGGTTGATTGGGTACTTAAGAATATATGGAGCATTGTTTCTACCCCAACCCTCCTCAAATGATGGATTCCCACATTTGATGAAAAGTGTGAGCAGGTTGACAAAGAACCCATTTGGGTAAGACTTTTGGGCCTCCTGATGCAATATTGGAATTCCCGTCGTTTTGAATCAATTGAAAATATTCTGGGCCATTACCTTGAGGTGGACATGTTGTTTGAAGACACTGGGATCATGATTGTGGCTTTCATACTAGTTCAGATTAATCCATGGAAGGGGCTTTATTAGGAGCTCCTTGTACAATCAGTCCTTGGGGATTTTGTTCAGACTTTGGATTACGAGGGAATCCCTTTCCGTTGCCATATATGTCATGTATATGGACATGGGGTGGCACATTTTCCACTCACCTCCAAAGTATTTGACCAGAAGACAAGGGGGAATAGCTCCTCTATCTATCCCCTGCGGAAAAAGTGGGAAGCACAGTAGGGCGTCGGGGCCAATAAAAGCCAGGCCCATCATATCTCTAGGGAAAAAAGCTCAGATAGATAGGAATCAACCAATGAACATAACCAGGGCTCGGGGTTGCATGCACTTACTACTGTTGGTCCCCTCTCCTCATCTTCCTTAGAGCATCTTCTTTGACGCAAACACACTTTATCGGGTATGTCAACTTTAGCTGCTACACTTTCTTCTTTGAATTCCTTCATTCCTTTTGTTCTTTTTGAACCTTTTGTTTATCCAGGTGGGAAGTCTCTCTCTTATATTAGGTTGGCCCCCTTACACTACTCCTTCTCCACCACCTCGTTAGTTTATGCACCTTCGCTGGTTACACCCTCCTTGAACTTGGGGGTCTTGGGATCCCCTCTGTTGGTTGACCATCTGCCCTCTATTGGTACACCTCTTACTCCTACAGCAGTTTCCCCCCCTTTCTCCTCCGCTACCCTCTCCCCTTCCTCTTAGGATACTTTTATACATCCCACTCTCCCTATTACCCTCAACACCCCCTCGACCTCTCTAGACTCCTCTTCAAAAGACAACAGCATATGATACCACCTTAAGAGCATATTTGTGATCAAAGAGCCCCCCCAGGAGAGTGGTAATTACTTGGCTTTGGGCAGGGGACTGGGGTCACTCACTCAGACACACTTGGTGGGCAAAGGTAGAGGACAAAAATCACACCTATATCTGGCACAAGATAGAGAAAGAATTTACCTAGCATCTAGAAAACAATCTTCAATTGAATGGGCGCTTAGAGAAAATCCACCCCATGATGGAGTTACCTCATGAAAATTCTTTCTTTCAATTTTCAAGGATTGGTGAACCCCAATAAAAAATAGCCTCTATGAAGATTGGTGGAACTCTATTTGTTAGATGTCTTACTTCTTCAGGAAAATCTCGAGGAAAACGTCATAGTAGTCAAGAACCTGGAATCATTACTCTTGGGCTGGTCATTCACAACAGTTGATTCTCACGAATGTTTGGGGGGTTTGGCCACTGGCTAGAAGCAGCAGAACTGTAAACTGGAAAATACTTGGGGTTTCTCCTCGGGGATCCGCCTTACTATATTCTCCACTGACCTGGGTTGGTCACTCGCTATCATAAACATATATGGACCACAGCAGGATAGGCAACTCTACTGGAACTCCCTAAATGAATGTGAATGGTTCAAAAGAAAAGATTTTATCTCGAGTGGAGACCTAAATTTCTCTTTAGGTACTTCGGAGGTTTGGGTCCCTCGAGCTACACCAGATCCCTTAAACAATTACTTTCTAAAGTACCTGGATTAGTGGGGGTTGGTGGATGTCGAATCTCAAAAACTCTCACCTACTTGGTGCAACAGATGGGTACGGTCGGACAAACTGGCCAAACACTTGGATAGATTCCTTCTCACTGACAATATTTTGGATTCGTCAGCCCTAGTTAGAAAATGGGTAACTTTTGGGGGAGAGTCATACCATCATCCAATTTTGTTCAAATTTGGGAACTCTATTAGAAGGTCGTCCAACCCCTTCAAATTCTTTGAGGGATGGCTAACTGATCCAACCTTCTTGGAACTAGTAAAGGAGAATTGGGTAAATTTTTCAGAGCATTCTCAGACCCCAGCAGTTGTACCCTAAAGGGACTCAAGTTAGCAACCAAGATGTGAGCCAAAGGAAAAAAACAAAAAGATGATCAGTCTCTAAAGGACATTGAACATAATTTAATTGAACTACAAGATGGGACCAATCGGGGCTACCCTAGCTAGGAAACAAAAGATCTCATATTTGGATTGTAAAAGAGCCACAGGGTCATCTTGGATGAGAGAGAGGCACAATGGAGACTAAAGAGTCGGGCCCTTTGGCTAACCTGTGGAGATGAAAACACAAATTTCTTCCAGGCTTTCTCTAAAGGAAGAAATATGACCAACAACATCTAGATCCGTTGGAATCAGAGAGGGGAGGAAATAAAAAATTACAATGATCTAGCTGATCTGGGAATTAATCACTTTAAGACACTCTACAAAGCTCAGGAGGAAACCTCCATTGAAAAAATTATAAAATTTGCTCAGCTCTTTCCCAGATTCATAGATGAGGATGCAACAAAACAACTTTCAAGCCTGGTCACTAAAAAAGAGATGATTGAAGTACTACACTTGTTACAGAAAGGGAAGAGCCCTAGTCCTGATGGCTGTCCAATTGAATTCTACCTGGGATGCTTTGAAGTTCTTGGACCTGACCTTCTGAGGATAATTGAAGAATCAAGGGAAACAGATCACTTACATAGTCCTATTAATGCTACCTTCATAGCACTAATACCTAAATCTGATAACTCGACCTCCTTTGAATATTTTTGGCCCATCTCACTTTGTAACTTCCTGTACAAGATTATTTCCAAGTTTATCAGCAGAAGGTTGAAGGTAATCCTCTCAAAACACATCTTGGGGGAACATTTTAGCTTTCTTGAAGGTAGACAAATTCATGAGGCTATCGGTGTAGCTCAAGAAGGCCTACACAGCATCAAATTAAAGAAGCTGAAAGTTGCAGTGATTAAGATAGACTTATC
Source organism: Picea engelmannii (assembly GCA_009831015.1). Lineage (NCBI taxonomy): Eukaryota > Viridiplantae > Streptophyta > Pinopsida > Pinales > Pinaceae > Picea > Picea engelmannii. The sequence goes on from ML783506.1 coordinate 173,110, forward strand.
CAAAGAATTTGATAGGGTCAATTGGTTATACATCAGAATGCCTCTGATTCATTTGGGCTTTGGACTGGGTATTGTCAACTGGATAATGGCATACTTAGTCTCCTTTTCCATTCTACTTAATGGCTCCGCCACAGAATTTTTTCAAGAAGGAAGGGGACTCCAGCAAGGCTTTCCTCTCTCCCCCCTACTCTTCCTCCTTGTAGCAAAATGCTTATGTCATTTCTTGACAGAGGAAAGAGTGGGCGGATTTTTCTCTGGTATAAAATCCTCAATTGGGATTGCTATTACACATCTACTCTTTGTAGATGTCATACTCATATTTTTCAATGGCTTGAAGACGGATGCAGATCTAATTTCAGAGGGGCTCACACTCTTCAAATACGCAACGGGAATTCTCATCAATTCTCAGAAGTCCAATATACTCTTCTCTCGGCTTGAGAATGAGGATTTTCATTACTTTTTAGACCTTTTTCCCTATCAATCTCTGATTCTGGAAGAAGGCCTCAAATACCTTGGTTTACACTTAAATCCCAACGATTATAGGAAGAATGATTGGCTATGACTACTGGCAAAGATGGAAAAGAGATTAAAAGTTTGGTGCTACAAATGGTTATCAAGGGTTGGTTGTCTGGTACTAATTAAGATGATTTTGGAAGCAATACTAGTTTACTGGATGTCCCTCTCATGGATTCCAAAAGGAATTCTTGAAAAAGAAATAATATTGTCCTTCTCATATTTGTGGGGGGGGAATCAGACCACTGAGTCTTGCCCTGGGTATGCTAGGAAAGAATCGCAAAACCAAAGGCATTGGGGGGTTGGAGATTAAAAAACATCCTTATTTTCTCAGAAGCTATGGTGGACAAATATATTTGGTGTTTAATGACAACAACAAGTCTATGGACCCAAGTGACACAACAAAAGTATGTGGCACCTCTCTCTATAATTGAATGGATCAGGAGCCCTGGAACGAAAACTTCTAGGATTTCAGTAATGTGGAAGGTAGTTCAACAGGCCTTTGATGTGATTGGAAATTCCTTAGCTTGGCAAGTAGGCTCTGGAACCGCACTCTGTATTGGAAGAGATCCTTGGGCAGGCTGCTCGAGGGAACACCTTCTACTAGATGACATCTGCACAACCCTAGAAAGAAATGGCCATATCCACATTGCCCAAATTGTCAAACCCACCCACACAACCTTGTGGAAACAAGGATGGAAGTCGAGGAGAACCTTGAATCCAAGTTTCCCCCAAACTATTTGTTGGGACCGATATCTCAATGCACTAAGGAAGGCAAACATATGTCTACCGGCTAAAGCAGATGAACTCATCTGGGATTGGGATCTAAGAGGTACATACACTCCTAAATAAGGTTATGTACTACTCATCTTGGCACCGACACAGCAAGAGGAAAAATGGTGGTGGAAGCGTTTGTGGAATTTAAAATGCCCAACCAAAGGTAAGATCTCGGTATGGTCTATTCTAGAAAACAAAGTCCCCACCTGGGATATTCTACAAAAGAGGCTTTACTATGGGCCTAATTGGTGCCCCCTCTGTCACTCGTAGGAAGAAATGATAGATCATATTTTCATGCACTATCCTTTCTCTAGATCTATCTAGTTGGAAGCCTCCACCTTAAATCCTGACATCAACATTTGGCAAGGAGATACCTTTGAAGCAGCTCTAAAGGATATTTTGACAGATATTTTGAGGACCATTCCTACTTTGACACTTTCTCTCTCACACAAATTTACAGGGAAAGGAACTCCTTGGTTGATCGGTTATCCAAAGAAGCATCGCACCTAGATCTCGGAAGCTGGCATATTATAGAACATACAAAGGCTGGCAATTTTGAGTTCCATAGGCATTTCCAGGAAGAAAAAAATATTGATATACCGATGGTAGACAATTTTTAGTATATAAATAGGAACACTATGTATATATTAGAAACTCTATTTTTGAAACTCGCTATTCTTTTATTATTTGGCATGTGCTAAGGTGGATGTCCACGCATAATATGTTTTATTTTGTATTGAAGCAAGTATTTCATTCTGAAATCAATATCACAAAACTATATGAGACACTAACAGACAATATATATCCTTGCTATCCATATAGCAAATATATATCTGCGAATGTAATTTTATATCCTTTTCTAATAAAATTACGATTTTTTTCCTTGGAAAAAAAAACTGTGACTCCTCATATCAAAATATTATTTACTATTATCGTGGTAGATCTTCCTCCAACATTTGGAGTTGTTATTGGTATATATTGGTGTTTTATGATTGGAGGATATAAAATGAATGATGGAAGTTGTATGATGTTGCCTCACAAGAATGGAACAATGGTTAGAATTCCTAGAGAAGTTAGAAACCCTTTTTTTTTTTTTTAAAGGATAATTTATTGATGAGGAATTATCTTGATTTTGGAATGGGAAATTATGTTGTCTTTGATTTAGATCAACTCAACATTCCAAAAAAAAAAAAAAAATGTTTACTAGAACATGTCCTTTGATGGTGCATGTTTTAAATCTAGAAATGGAGCAGGAATCATTTTTACAACCCTTGGAGTTGTTATACACCCGCATGCAATTAGACTTGAATTTCCATGCATAAATAATGAGGCAGAATATGAATCACTAATTCAATGTATGATTATTTCCCTTCAAATGAAAGTGGAAAACTTGGTGGTCATTGGTTATTCAGAATTTATTATCAATCACATTAGGAAGAAATATAAGGTTAAAAATGAAAAGTTAAAATGTTATGCAAAAAGGGTGTCACGGCTCATGGATTCTTTCAAATATTTCAACATATCCTTTATTCCTATAGAAAATAATCAAAAGGAAGATGCACTAGCATTATTTGAATCCATGTTTAACACAAAAGATTGTAAAGGACAAGGAACTTATCATGTGAAGACTATTGTTTTACCATCAATTCCATATAATCAAGAATATTTTCAATTTTTTGAAAATGATGACCATGTGGTAAATTTTCTTACAATTGATGATTCCATAATTAAATTTGATTGAGTAGAAGATCAAAATTTACAAGGATAAGTCTGTGAGAAAAGTTAACTTTCTCCAAAGAAGTATATCAGTTTGGAATCCCTCTTTACGAGAGATGACCAAATGAAAATTTAAAAACCATTAGAAGAACCCTATGTTAGAAAGGTCCAAGAAACATAGAAGATAAACATCGGTACTCCTATATCACCAAAGTATATAAAATTTGGTACCAACTGCACCAAAGAAGAGATTGATCAACACACCCATCTTTTTAATCTTATCATGTGAAGACTATTTTTCAACCATCAATTCCAGAAAATCAAGAATATTTACAATTTTTTTTAAAATGATCAGCATGTGGTAAAATTTCTTACAGATGATGGTTCCATAACTAAATTTGATCTAGTAGAATATCATAATTTATAGGGATAATTCCATGAGAAAACTCATAAACTTTATCCAAATAATTATATCAGTTTGGAATCCCTATTTACAAGAGATGACCAAATGAAAATTTCAAAACCACTAGAAGAACCCTTTGTTATAAAGGTCCAAGAAACACAGAAGATAAACATTAGTACTCTTGAATCACCAAAGTACATAAAATCAGGTACAAGATGCACCAAATAAGATATTGATTAATACACCCAACCTTTTAATCTTATCATGTGAGGACTATTTTTCGACCATCAATTCTAGATAATCAAGAATATTTACAATTTTTTGAAAATAATGAGCATGTGGTAATTTTTCTTACAAATGATGGTTCCATAACTAAAGTTGATCTAGTAGAAGATCAGAATTCATAGGGAGAAGTCCACGAGTAGAGTCATAAACTTTATCCAAATAATTATATCAGCTTGGAATCCCTATTTATGAGATATGACCAAATGAAAATTTCAAAACCACTAGAAGAACCCTATGTTAGAAAGGTCCAATAAACATAGAAGATAAACATCGGTACTAATGAATCACCAAAGTATATAAATTTGGGTACCAACTGCACCAAAGAAGAGATTGATCAATATACCTAGATTTAAATGTTTGCAAGATTTATTTGCATGGAGTTATGATGATTTGAAAGAATATGATAAATTATTATTCCAACATAATATACCTATGAAAGAAGGAGCCAAACCATTCAAAAAAAATTGAGAGTAATAAATCCCAAAATAAAGCCTCTGATAAAGATAAAAATTAAGAAATTAAAGAAAGTTGGTATAATTTCTCTCATTAGACATTCGGATTGGTTTTCAAATCTAGTAGTGGTAAGGAAGAAACTGGTGAGATTCATTTGTATGTTGATTTTAGGGATCTTAACCGAGTAAGTATAAAACATAATTACCAACTACCCAATATGGAAATTCTTCTTCAGCTAGTTAAAATATCTGCATCAATGTTTATGATAGATCGGTTTTTAGGTTATAACCAAGTCCTTATGGAAGAAGAATATAGACCAAAAATAACATTTGTAACACCATGGGGAACTTATGCATATGTCATAATGTTATTCGGATTGAAAAATGAAGGTTCCATGTTCGAGAGAGTGATGGATCATGCTTTCAAAGACTTCATTGGAAAATTCATGGTTGATTACCAAGATGATTTAACAGTTTATTCAAAATCAAGAGAAGTGCATATTAGAAATCTCAAGAATATTTTTGAAAGATGAAAAATGTATGGGGTATCATTGAATCCTAAAAAATGTTGGTTTCCTATAATATAAATAAAATTACTAGGACATGTTTATTGGAATACTGAGAGTGGGGGGTGAATCAATATGAGCACTTTTTACCATTTTCAATCACAATATATATAAAATTCAAATTTATCAGCAATATTCAATAGTTTATCACTTATGCATTTATTATATCATTGTATCATAAACAATATAATTCATCAGTGCATAATAAACAACCATAGATACACAGTAAAATGGAATTTACGTGGAAATTGGTTAAGAGCCAAATATCAAAATAGCATAAAAAAACTCAGAATAAGTACTCAACACCTTGACAAAGAGATAATTTCAGATAATAAGCCTCTTTGAGGGGGAAACCTCCTTATACACCACATAAATTTACCAATACAAGATGATTCCAAATGAAAATGTCTCCTTGGTATATATAGGAAACTAGGAGGTACAATTACAACTAATGAACACAAGCCGACATAAATGAAATAACAATACTAATGTAATATGCCCCAACTAAGGGGTAATGTGCCACTATTTAGGTCTTGACATGCCCCTCCCCTTCAGATAAGTGTTGTTTGCAATGCTTGAGTAATTTTTCATGCTTTTATATAAAAGACTCATCTTCCCAAGTGGAATCTTCAACAGGTTGTTTCCTCCACTTAATGAGATACTCTGAAATGGCTCTATTCCTCAGCTAGAGAATTCGTGTGTTAGTGATAGATTTAGGATCCAATATGATTTTTCCTTCCTCGTCAAGTTCTTGAAATATTGTTTGAACTGAGATCTTGTCACCTATAACCTTCTTTAAGCATGACACATGGAAAATTGGGTGTACTCGTGAAGATGCAGGAAACTCCAATTTGTAAGTCATAGTACCAATATTTTGCAACACCTTTTAAGGGCCATAGTACTTGGGTGATAATTTATTATCCTTCTTATATTTCTTGAGGGACATCTATTTGTATGGTTGTATTCTTAAAAATACCCAATCCCCTACTTCAAAACTTCTTTCACTACGATGTTGATCTGCTTGTTGTTTCATGAGATTATGTACCATGGTCACGTTGTCCTTTAAGAGTTGGAGAACCTGTTGTTGATGATCGATGTGATCTTCAACTAATTGAACCTTATATTTTTCTTTTAGAGAAGAAGTGATGGAAGGTGGATGATATCCATAGAGTACCATAAATGGTGTCATTTTTGTTGTAGTATGAAAGGAAGTGTTATACCACCATTCTGCCAAGGGTAACCACTTGAACCATTGTGTTTGTTTATCAAAGACAAAGAAATGAAGGTATCCTTCGAGACATTTTTTCACTATCTTGGTTTTTCCATCAGATTGAGGATGATAAGATGAGCTATGAGCCAATTGAGTACCCAAACACGAAAATAATTATGTCCAAAAATGTCCAGTGAAGATGGGATCTCTGTCACTCACAATAATATTTGGGCTTCCATGTAGCTTTTGAACTATATCCATGAATGTGGTGGCAATTGTACTAGCTTTGAAAGGATGAGAGAGTGCACAAAAGTGTGCGTACTTGGCCAGTCTATCAAAAATCACCATGATGACACTCTTTCCTTCAGAATTTGGTAACCCTATGATGAAATCCATGAAAATTAAAATCCATTGTTCCTAATGATTGTAACCATTGGACTTCTAGTATGACATCAAAACCACCCATGGTTATAGCAATCATTGGACTATTCATTACATATTTCCCCATAGTAATATTTATCTTATGGTATTTTGTTGAGCAATTGATAGTTCCTCCATTTGCAATCATTACATGAAACTCTGGCGCTATATATATAAAGAAATTGAGAGCTTTGGATAATTTATAGTGAATGAAATTATGAGTACTACCAGAATCAATTAGGACTATTACCTTTTTCTTTTTTATATATCATTCGATCTTGAGGGTTTGAAGATTGCTAATTCCAGCCAATGCATTACGTGATATCATGGGATTCAACTCTTCAGAAGAAATATCTTCTACGTTTTCGTCTTGAGATGGTTCTTGTTCTTATTGTTCTTCCTCTTCACAATCTATGTAGAATAATTTCTTATCACCACACTCATGTCCCTTACTATATTTGTTGTCACAATTAAAGTATAAACCTTTTTTCTTTTCTTTCCTCCAATTATTGAGGTGTCAACCTTGTAGGTTGAGGTGTTTTAGAAGAAGGAACAGTATTCTCTCGATAGATGTTAGGAGTGGTCCTTCTAGTATCCGTAGAATATTTTTACTTTCAACATTTCTCGCCACCCTGAATGCATTCTCCAATGATTTGGGTTCCCAAAGGATAAACTCATGTTGAATGTATCCTTCAAAGTTCCTATGAATACATCAATTAGGTGATCATCCGGAATATCAGTTACCTTTATATTCAATCTCTATAACTTCTCAATGTGCTCCACAACTGAACCCTTTTTCTTGAGATTTATCAATTGGCAAAACAAGGTATTGCTCCTTGTATCCTCATAGTGTGCTATCATTTCTTCCATGAAAATGGTCCAAGTGAAAAGTGATTTGTGAGAACAAATCCATCGATACCACACAAATTGATTGGGTTCTAAATATAAAGAAGCAATTTGTACCTTTTGTGTGTGTGGCACATCATGTAGATCAAATAACTACTCCATCTGAAGTATCCATGTGATTGGATCCTTTCCATCAAACTTTCTCATATCAATCTTAGGAAAGTGGTTAATATTCAACCCAAAGTTGGAGTTTCTCCTGTCTTGATTCATCTTCATTGTGTCATCATCATGAATTTCATCGGATACATTTTCACTTCCAGGTGGCCTCTCTATTAGGAAAATTTTCAATCCTTCCATGATCTCCCTTTTTAAACCATCCATCTTAGAATCCATTATTTCCTCCAACTTAGTTTCAGTTAAATCCATCATCCCTTGTAGTTCATCTTTTGTTATTGTCTTCTTTTCTAAATCATTTATGTCCCTACACATTTCCTCACCTTCATCAAGAGTCCAAGTAGGATTGTTTGAAGGCTTATTTGATGTAGATGTTCCCTTTTTTGGTGGCATGTTGGCCAAGTATCACTTTTAAACCTTGATTTTGAGGTGGTTCTGCTAGACGATATTTATTCTGTTGCATCTCCAAAATTTTGGCCTTTCTAGGTATAAACATTTTGTTTTGTAGTTATCTGATATGTCTTCTCTACAATTCCACGGGTCTGATCAAAATTGGATATGCCAAGTGTAATTTATGGTAACTTCCCCACACATTGTTGATTTTTTTCCCTTCCAGGAGAGCGTACTTGTTAAGCATGCCAAGAGAACAATATATGATATTTGATTCTGAAACTTGCACCAAAAATACTACAAACTTTCTTCTATCCAATACAAATTATCTCACTTAATTTGGATACTCACTGAATAAGATATCATTTTTTTACTCGGAACACCTGTTTGAGACTAGTTAATATGATTAGTCATCTACCCTATCTTACACAGGGTGTATATACAAATGTAAGATGACCCAAAAGATGAAATGTTTACCACAACTACCTTGCTAATTTCTCTAAATAACCTCCTATTTTTAGGGTCTGAAACATCACAGAAAAAATTGTATAGCACAAATTCCATGATGAATAAATTCAGGATGATTACAGAACCCTATCTTATGTAGGTTATATCTCTGAAAGTATAATTTCTCGGGAGCTGGAATTTGAACTAAAAGTACCTTGATCCCTCTACTAAATATCCTCCAAGGAGATCCTTCTTAAAATCCTTAGAAAAAATGTTATAGTGAAAATTCCAGGGTGGCTCATATGCAATAGTGAAACCCTGAGAGCTTGATCTCTAATACCAAATATTAAGAGCCAAATATCAAAATAGCATAAAAAACCTCAGATTCAGTACTGAACACCTTGAAAAAGAGATAATATCATATAATAAGCCTCTTTGAGGTGGAAACCTCCTTATACACCACATAAATTTACCAATACAAGATTATTCCAAATGAAAAAGTCTCCTTGGCATATATAAGAGACTAGGAGGTACAATTAAAATTAATGGACACAAGTTAACATAAATAAAATAACAATACTAATGTAATATGCTCCAATTAAGGGGTAATGTGCCACTATTTAAGGCTTAGCAAAACCCAAATGGGAGAAAATCACGAAATGCTTTATTATGTATATCAAGAATAGATTCATAGGAAGCACCAACTTCCCAATTCTCCAGCACCAAATGGAAGGAGGATCCAACTCCCTATTTAAAGGATCCAACTAGAATAAAGCTACAACTCCCTGAATTCTCCAACTACAATTGGAAGGAGGCTCCAACCTAAAGGAAGATCCAATTCCATATATTCTCTGGCTTCAACTAGAAGGAGGATATGATCCATGATTTATAGGCTCCAACCTGAAGGAAGCTCCATCTCCCTAAATTCTCCAGCTACAACTGCAAGTAGGATACAACCCCCTTTCCTTTCCCCACCTTTTCACCCTGAAATATAAGTGGAGACTCAACTTGTCACTACCATTGATACTATCACTTCCACTATCACAGATACATCAATCAACCAGTCACTATCACTATCACTATCACATCAACCTATAATTGTCACTATCAAATCAACCTATCACTATCATTGTCACATAAACTTGTCACTATCAATCAGTCACCAATATACCATCATCAACCTGTACCATATCATGCATCAACCATGTACCAAAACCTGTACAATATCATGCATAAACCATATACCGAAACCTAAACCAATATGCCTCAAACCATGTACCAAATATGTGCCAACATCCATAAACCATGTACCAAAATATGTGCCTCAAACACATCCATAAACCATATACTAAAATATGTTCCTCAAACATGTGGTATATCATTCATGATATGCCTCAATCATATTCCATAAACCATGTACCTTAAGATATGCCTCAAGTATGTGTCAATATCACAAATATTTTCCTCTAACAATGAACCATAACATTCATAAACCAAGTACCAAGGATATGTCTCAAGCATGTATCAATATCACCAAGATATGAACCTCACCATATGCAACCATGTACCAAAAATACTCCAAGACATGCCTTAAACATATGTGATAAATACCAAGATATGAACATCAAAACACATAGAAGGCATGCCTTTCATCACGAAAAAACAATAATGCATACCATTTCAGACCCTATAACAACCATGATGTGTCATCATACCTTGCTACAACCTGGACCAAGCATCCTTCTTCAAAAAAAATTCTTAGCTCCATGACTTGTACACTATCAACTCGCAAATGTTTGTGCCTTGCTCCATTGTGACCCGCGTATTTCTATGCCTTGCTCCACTGCAACCCACAAATAACCTCAGAAAGCTAGTTTGCAAACTTTTCCCTTTGCTTCCATTCACTACCTCAAACTTCAATACCTCAAACTTCGCTACCTTAGATATGGTACGAAAATGTTTACCAAAAGATCACTTGTTCACTTAGAAGATATTCAATAGACTTGTGTATGTGAATGTACTTATGAGAGACTCCTTGAGGTGTCTTTATACTTTTTCAAAGTGATTTCTCTCCTCAACTTTAGGGCTTCTTTTTACAACCACTTTACCCTTTAATTAATGACTTGTAACTATTTAGGGGATTCTTAACCATTCTTCGGAGAATCAAACTTCAATAGGGAATAACTCCTCAATCCTGAGGAACCATGTGATGGACTATCTACCATTGGAAATGAAAAAACAAGGACTATCCATCTACGAGTGTGTTTACATTAATTTCAACTATCCTTCATGTCCTTACTCCTCAAACAAATTTGGGCTTCATGACCATATGATGCAGACCCCCCCTTCTCTCCTTGGGGTTGTGCGACCTCTCGGTCAAGGATCTTCAACTATCTGAGCTAGATTAGCTCATCTAGGCCTTGCTAGCCCTAAACTGAATTAAATACATGCCATTTTATCACCTTAGGCGTAGGTTATATGGAACACGTGGCCCCTTTCCTTAGCGCTTTAAAATCTTGAAATTTGGGGAGTTATCTCCTTTATGCTAGCTCTTTTCCACATTCGACCTTGGCTATTACCCAAGGCTTAATCCCCTGAGCCCTTAGTAACTTTGGGTTTCACAATTATTAGCAACAATTGCACCCTTTTTGTTTGAACCCCAAATCGCGAACTCGCCTAGGCAGATCTACGGTTCTCGTCTCTCCCATAGCCAACATCTATGATCCGTTCGGACTCCGACCTTTGGGATTTTTCCATGTCTTGAAACTTATCTTCTTTGGAGTATTATGTACCTGGAATATTTCTTATCCACTGCCATGTCTTCTCCTTCCAGCCAACAATTGGAATCTCTTCGCAGCTTTGGACTTCGATGTTTTTCACCCTTCTACCCCCCAAATCTTATGGTTTATGAATTTCCAAAATAACTTATGGCCAATCACCATGCAACTCTCCCAGATCTGGCAGTTTGGAATGATCCCACTTCCTCCTGAAGGGATATTGATCGTTAATTTTGAAAAACCTTAAGGGGTTCCTCCCTTTCAAAGATTTCTCTTTGTATCTCTTTGTAGCTTGTATTCCTCTGAACCTTTATGTTAAGAACCAAACATCAATATATCATAGAAAAACCTCAGGAAAAGTACTCAACGCCTTGAAAAAGAGATAATTTCAGATAATAATCCTCTTCGAGGGGGCAACCTCCTTTTAACCCACTTAAATGTTCAAGTACAAGATGATTCAAAATGAAAATGTCTCGGTATATATAGGAGACTAGGAGGTTTAATGGCCTAAAGCCGACATAAATAAAATAACATTACTAATCTATATTAAAACTAATGGCCTAAAGCCGACATAAATAAAATAACATTACTAATCTAATATGCCCCAATTAAGTGGTAATGAGCCAATATTAGGGCTTAACATCCCTCTCCCCTTGAGACAAGTGTTGTCCGCAACGCTTGAGTAACTCTGGATGCTTCTGTATAAAAGACTCATCTTCCCAAGTGGAATCTCCAGCAGGTAGTTTCCTCCATTTAATGAGATACTCTGAAATGGATCTATTCCTCAGTTGGCGAATTCTTGTGTTAGTGATGGCTTCAGGCTCCAATATGATTTTTCCTTCCTCGTCAAGTTCTGGCAATATAGTTTGAACTGGG
>ML783506.1:187919-222186 GCA_009831015.1 Picea engelmannii
TTACTTTCAACATTTCTTGCCACCTTAAATGCATTCTCCAATGATTTGGGTTCCCAAAGGCGAACCTCATGTTGAATTTTATCCTTTAAATTTCCTATGAATACATCAATCAAGTGCTCATCTGGAATATCGGTTACCTTTATGTTCAATCTTTGGAAGTTCTCAATGTGCTCAGTAACTGAACCCTTTTGCTTGAGATTTATCGATTGGCTAAAGAAGGTATTGCTCCTTGTATCCTCATAGTGTGCTATCATTTCTTCCGTGAAAATTGTCCAAGTGACGAGTGATTTGCGAGAACAAAGACATCGATACCAAACAAATTGATTAGGTTCTAAATATAAAGAAGCAATTCATACCTTTTGTGTATGTGGCACATTATGGAGATCAACGAATTGCTCCATCTGAAGTATCCATGTGATTGGATCCTTTCCATCAAACTTCCTCATATCAATATCAGGAACGTGGTTGGTCTTCAAGCCAAATTTGGAGTTTCTCCATTCTTGATTCACCTTCCTTGTGTCTCATCATGAATTTCATGAGATGCATTTTTACTTTTGGGTGTCTTCTCTGTTACGAAATTTCTCAATACTTCCATGATCTCCCCTTTTAATCGATCCATCTTAGATTCCATTGAATCCATCTTAGTATCCAACTGAGCTTTCATTGAATCCATCTTAGTATCCAATTGAGCTTCCATTGAATCCATCTTAGTATCCAACTGAACTTTCATTGAATCCATCTTAGTATCCAACTGAGCTTCCATTGAATCCATCTTCTTTTGTAGTTCATTTATGTCCCTACGCATTTTTTCACCTTCATCAAGAGTCCAAGTATGATTTTCCGGAGGCTTATTTGGTGTAGAAGTTCCCTTTTTGGGTGGCATGTTGGCCAAGTATCACTTTTGAACCTTGATTTTGAGGTGGTTCTGCTAGACAATATATCTTCTGTTGTATCTCCAAATTTTTGGACCTTATGGGTATGAAACTTTATATTATGTATTTCTTTGATATGTCTTCTCTTCAATTCCATAGGTATGATCAAAATTGGATGTGCCAAGTGGAATTTACGATAACTTCCCCACAACTTTCTGATTTTTGGCCTTTCCAGGAGATCTCACTTGTAGAGTGTGCCCCGCACAAAATAATTGATATAAAATTCTGAAACTCACACCCAAAATACTACAGACTGTTCAAGATCTAATGCAACCAGTTCCACCCAATTTGGATACTCTGGGAAGAATTTATGATTGTTTTACCTGGAACACCTTCTTGAGACTAGCCAATAGGACTAGTCAGATACCCTATATTACACAAGGTGTATCTATAAATTTATGATGACCCAGAAGCTGAAATTATTTCCACAGATAGGAAACTAATTTCTGTAAATGGCCCCCAGATTTTAGGGTCTGAAACGTTACAGAAATTTTTTTATAGTGAACATTCTGCAAAGACTCATTTCAGGATGATTCCAGTACCCTATATTGTGTAGGATATATATCCGAAAGTATAAGGCCTCAGGAGCTGAATTTTGAACTTGACGTACCTTGATCCATCCTCTAAATACCCTCCAAGCCGTTCCTTCTGAAACGTTGTATAAAAAAATTTATAGTGAAAATTCCACGGTGTCTCAGATGTAGCAGCGAAACCCCAAGACCTTGAGCTCTGATTCCATATGTTAAGAACCAAACATCAACATATCATAGAAAAACCTCAGGAAAAGTAATCAACGCCTTGAAAAAGAGATAATTTCAGATAATAAGCCTCTTCGAGGGGGAAACCTCGTTTTACCCCACTTAAATGTTCATGTACAAGATGATTCAAAATGAAAATGTCTCCTTGGTATATATAGGAGACTAGGAGGTTTAATGGCCTAAAGTCGACATAAATAAAATAACATTACTAATCTATATTACAACTAATGTCCTAAAGCCGACATAAATAAAATAACATTACTAATCTAATATGCCCCAATTAAGTGGTAATGAGCCAATATTAGGGCTTAACACTTTAACTCTTTAAAGGGTTTTCTTTGACATTTATTCGGATTTGGATCTGTGCACGCCTTGCAACAGACCTTCACACACACACTTCTACAAGCAACCTCTCGAGATACTCCTCCTGAGCTTCTGAATCAAAGACTCTGTCGACGCACTCCTTGAGGATGATATGCACACTCTGTATACAAATTCCATGTTATTTCTCCTGAACTCTGGGTCAAATCAGACCCTATCAATGCACTCCTTGTGGATGATATGCACACTTTGTATACAAATTCCACGTTATTTCTCCTGAACTCCGGGTTGAATCAAACTCTGTCAACTTACTCCTTGCGGAAAATATGCACTCCTTGAGTAGGCTCGTGGGAGAGAAACAATTGAAACTTCTCTAATGTTTCACAGACTCATACATTCAACAGTGTAAATCATACATTCATGAAACACAAAATAACAGAAAATATTTAAGCAACAACAACACCACGCATTTGGATGAATATCCCTTTATTATCTCTATTAAAATGTAAATGGATACAGTTATGATAAAAAACAACAACTAAATCACATCAATCTCCTACTAATTTGCAACATCCTCATTTAGGTGTACAATGCATCTACTTATACAAGAGGGATATTAGGGTTCCCCCTGATTACCTATCTTCTCGAAGTAAAAAAATAACTACACCTTAAGCACCGTTACATTAAATTCTAAGAGTGAAAATCTGATATATATCGCGATCATTCCTCTTCCAAGTGTTTAGATCTTCTTCATATTTTAATCCATTCAAAAAGATTTACAGGAAACGCTAGCATTCAATATTCCAAAATGATTCAAAATACATGCTAGGGCACTGACTTGTCTCTCCATGTGTGATTTTTTGATGATTCTCCTGCATCACCATACCTTTGGGGCTTCTCAACCACTTAACCTCTTAGCCATCTTTTCAGGGCTTGTTCTAGGGTTGACTAGGGTTGACATCAATGATTGCAAAGTTCATCTAGATTTGACATCAATGAAAGCTAAGTTTCCAACAATATCCCCATTTGGCATTGATGGCAACACCCATACTCCACCTGTGACCAATTATCCTCATGTTTCTCTCCCCCTTTGACATCAATGGAAAAGGGTAACTCTCTTTGGGGTTTCTTCCCCTGTCATCATTCTTCTGATATTTCTCTTATGATCTTTCTTTTTCTCCCCCTTTGACATCATGGGAGAAAAGAGTAACTCCCCCTATCTTCATGCTTCTGATATTTCTTTCATAATCTCTTTCTTTGATGAATATTTATCTCCCTTAACTTCTCTAAAAGATGTCATGTAGATCAATGTGGGGGATTTTGTACAAGTTTGCTTCCTTTTCCTCTCTTCCAGTGATTCTTGTCCATTGGTTCTTCCTCTTGTAATTCACTTGCATATATTAAAGGCATTCAAAGTTACTTGACTTCATATCTTGTCATGTTCATTGCTATAAATCAATGACTGTACTTTTCAACAATTTCCCTTTGATTGTACGACTTTTGCTGACAATTTATCTTCACGTGTTTTGATGTTCCTTTCACGACTTGCCTTCCTATGAATAACTAATTCCACTTGTCAATGTCCTTTCATATACTATCATATATCTGTCTAGACCTTCCAATGATATGATAAATCCATCTCTGTCCATATTTCATAAAATTTCAATGATTCTAGTACTCAATTGCACATAATTTTGACCCATCTGTTGATTACAACATATTCCTTCTTCTCAAGTTGTCTTCTTAATCTGCAAAGCATAATCTACATGTCTGGAACAATTTGTACTAAATGTATCCCTGCCTAAATACATAGGTGGAATCCTCTATACAATTATGAACCTTTTCCTGAGAAGTGTGCCAATGATATACTTCATAAGTGTCATTTGATACCTGGATGGGAATGTATTCTAAAAGTTTCTCCTCAACCAATCAAATTGTCATAAGATATTCTCCACTTTTTCCTTCAAACCACTTTGATATTGCCTTCCCAAAACCCATGAACACTTCAGATTGCTCGAAAGATAGTTCTATGATCCGTAGAGTTGCTTCTATACTCCCCCTATTCAAGATTCATACTTATTGAGGCTCTCCAAGATGGATGGATCGGAAAGGTGGAGGAATCCACCCTAATGCATAGTAATATTCATCTTCTATCATATAAATTCTAACATCTTCCTCTTCATCATCTTCATGAATTCTGACATCTTCCTCTTTTCTTGTGGATTCATCATGATATCTCACTAATACAAATCCTGAGAGTGTGATTTTTGGAAGCACTTCACTCACTTGTTCTTCATTCACTTTTTCTTATTTTATTTTCCAAACCTTATTATATATGATATCAATGTTCTCTTTCATAGAAGTATCCATCATGCTTCTACATTCACTAGCTATGTGTCCATATTTATGTAATTTGTAACATTCAATATTGTATGGAGCCACATGAACATTTCTTACTTGAAACATTCTTCCATAATCTCTACAATCTATAGCTTTAGGTAAAATTTTATTACAAGTAAAACAATGACAAAAAAATAAACTCTAATACCTCGAAGTAAATGATCTTCTTTGTGATGTAGTCCTTCTGAATTCATTCCTTGGTTGATCACAATATTTTTTTATGTTTTTTCCTTCACAATGATTGAAGCTTCATTGATACCTAGAAGTGGAATTTGTTTTTTCATATCCATCTATTATGTAATCTTCTTCTTGAGTTTTGTTCATTTTTGGAATCTTCTCCTTTGAGGGATCTTCTTTCTCGATGGGTCCTTTGATGATTTATGCCTAACTCTTATCCTTCTCTTCATTCTTCCTTTCTAGTAACCTATAAAAATTTTCTTTAGATTTATTTATTGGTGATGTGAAACTTCCTTTCTCTTCAACGTTCTTGCTAAGATTGACATCTTTAACTCTAAATGTGACAACTTCTTCTTCAAGCTTCTCAGAGTCTTTTCATTTCTTCATCATTTGAATCTTCATGAATTCTTCCATTCTCTTTGCTTCTTCAAGTTGGGTATTCAAGGTGGTGATTTCTTCTTCAAGTATTATTTCTTGTTGACTAAATTCTACTTCAAGCTTTTTTAAGTCCTCAAATTGTTCCTTAAGATGACTTGTCAAAATCTTTTCTCTCTTCTCTTGTTCATTTCGTTGTGATACTATTTTGGCTTCCAAACAATGTTTCTCTTTCAACTGGTCCTTGAGAGTTTCTTCAATCACTTTGGCTTCTTCCACCTAATATTTTAGATTCATGATGATCTTATAGGATTCTTAGGAACTATTAGAGTCTTCAGAGTCCTCGTTTAGCTTGATCAATTCTTCCTGGGGAGACTTTCTTTTCTTCCTTTCTATATTTATCTCACTTAAAGCATTGATTAGTTCAGCCTCAGGTTCCACTACTCCTTCTTCACAATATTCTTTTGAATCTGTCTGAGATGATGAGCATATTTCTTCTTGTTATGTCCCTGCATCTTCTTTAATATGCTCTAGCTATGTGATGTTATGATATCCCTTGGAATAGAGATTATGTAGCTTATCCCAAATAGCTTTGGTTGATAAGCATTGTACCACTTTGAATTTAACTTAATCACATAATCCTTCTATAATGAAATCCATTGCAATTTTGTTATTCCTTTTCAATTCCTTCTTGGCTACAGTCTTCGAAGGTTTCTTTGCAGCAGTATATCCTAACACAACTGATTTCCAAACATCATACCCTTGTGCCTATAAAAAATATATATATTTTTGTGCTCCACAACTCATACTTCAGATCAATCTAACAATTAAACCATGGTGTTCCATCAAATCTATATCCATTATCCATGATATCCATGATCTTCCTTCCAGTGGTTAAATTATTTGGTGAAGGACCTACTCTGATACCAATTGTTGGAATACCGAGATGGGAGGGTTGACTCAATATGAGCAATGTTTACCACTTTCAGTTACAATATATATAAACTTCAACTTTATCAGTAGTATTCAATATTTTATCACTTATACATTCGGTATATCATTGCATCATAAAAAGTATCATTCATTAATGCATAATAAACAACCACAGATACACGATACACCATAATTTACGTGGAAACCCAAATGGGATAAAAGAAAATAATTATTTCTTATATATATCAAGAATTCATTCATAGGAAGTACCAACTTCCCAATTCTCCAGCACCAACTGGAAGGAGGATCCAACCCCCTATTTACAGGTTCCAACCTTAAGGAAGCTACAACTGGAAGGAGAATCCAATCCCCTAGTTTACAAGATCCAACCTAAAGGAAGCTCCAACTCCTTGTATTATATAGCTCTAACAAGAAGGAGTCTTTGACCCCTTAATTTACAGGATCCAACCTGAAGGATGTTCTAACTCCCTGAATTCTCCAGCTACAAATGGAAGGAGGCTACAACCCCATTTCCTTGCCCCGTCCTACCACCCTCAAATATAAGTGTAGACTCAACCTATTGCTACCACTAATACTATCACTACTACTATCATAGATACATCAATAAACTGGTCACTATCACTATCACATCAATCTGTCGTTGTCACTATCAAATCAACCTGTCACTATCACTGTCACTGATATACCATCATCAACATATACCATATCATGCATAAACCATGTACCAAAACTTGTACCATATCATGCATCAACCTATATTGAAACCTCAGAAAATATGCCTCAAACCATGTACCAAATATGTGCCAACATCCATCAACCATGTACCACAATATGTGCCTCAAACACATACTGGCATCCATAAACCATATACTAAAATATGTGCCTCAAACATGTGTTATACCATTCATGATATGCCTCAATCATATGTCATGAAGCATGTACCATAAGATATGCCTCAAGTATTTGTCAATATCACAAAGATGTGCATATAACAATGAACCATAACATCCATAAGCCAAGCACCAAGGATATGAATCAAGCATGTATCAATATCACCAAGACATGAACCTCACCATATGAAACCATGTACCAAAAGGCCTCCAAGACATGACTTAAACATATGCAATAACTACCAATATATGAAAATCAAAACACATATAAGGCATACCTTTCATCATGAGGAAACCCTAATGCATACAATTTCAAACCATGTAATAACCATGGTGTGTCATCATGCTTTGCTGCAACCTAAACCAAGCATCCTTCTTCAAAACCTTTTCTCATATCCGTGACTTATACACTATCAACCTGTATATGTCTGTGCCTTTCTCCACTGCAACTTGTGGATGTTCGTGCCTTACTCCACTGTGACCCACATATAACCTCATAAATCTATTTTGTAGACTTTTCCCTTTGCTTCCCTTCACTACCTCATACTTTTGTACCTCAAATATGCTATGAAAATATTTACCAAAATATCACATGTTCACTTAAAAGATATTCAATAGACTTTTGTATGTGAATGTAGTTATGAGAGACTCTTTGAGGGTATTTATACTTTTTCAGAGTAACTTCTCTCCTTAAATTTATGGATTCTTTTTACAACCACTTTACCCTTTAATTAATCACTTGTAATTATTTAGGGGGTTCTTAACCATTCTTCGTGGATTCCAACATCAAGAAGGAATAACTCCTCAACCATGAGGAACCACATGATGTACCACATACCTTTGGAAATGGAATGACAAGGATTATCCATCTATGAGTTTTTTAAATGAATTTACATTGTCCTTCATGTCCTTATTCCTCAAAAAAATTTGGGCTTCATGACCATACCTATGGGGATTCTCAACCACTTAGCCATATTTCTAGGGCTTCTTCCAGGGTTGACATCAATGCTTCTAGAGTTCAGCTAGAGTTGACATCAATGACAACTAATGTTCCAACAATGTTGTAAGAAAATAAGGAGTGTATATTGAACTAGAAATAATCAAAGAAATAAATTACGTCAATCCTCCCAAATCAAAAAATAGAATGCAATAATTCTTCGGAAAGACAAATTGTGTTCTAAGGTTTGTCCCTAATTATGATACCATTGTCAATATTATAAACAAGTTTCTAAAGAAAAACAAAATGTTTGAATGGAAAACAGAAATCAAAAAGGTTTTCATAGAAGTTAATAAAGCAATTACTACTACCCCTGTGCTCGTTAATATTGATTTTTACAAAGAATTTATATTGTATTGTTTTTCCTCAGATGAAACCATTTCCTCTATACTCACTCAAAAAAATCAGAAGCAAGAAGAACTCCCAGTTTCTTTCATGAGAAAATAACTACATGATTATGAGTTGAATTATTCGATCATTGAAAAACAAGCTCTTTCCCTAATCAAAGTGATTTTTCATTTTAGGAAATATATTATGTCAACTTCATATTATTTCTTATGTCCCTCATTCACTAGTCAAAATTATTTTGAATCAATAACTCGGGAAAGGAAGATGGGAAAATTGGTTGGCCAAACTTCAAGAGTATGACTTAAAAATTAAACATTTAAAAGTTGTTAAAGGTCAAGGTTTGTGTAAATTCACGAAAGGGATTGAAGCTTTAAGAATTCCTCCTCCCAATGGATTTGGTGTTATAATCCCAAGAACAAGCTTGGATAATTCTGAATGGTATAAAGATATACTATTTTATTTAAAATCTGGTCAATTTCCTCTCAAATGTCTTCAAAAGAGAGAAGAACTTTGAAAATGAAAACAAATAATTATGTTCTAGTATCTGGAGTATTGTTCAAATGAAATTTTGATGGTGATTAATAAATATGTCTCGATCATTTAAAATCTAAGGAAGTGATTTGAGAATTTCACAATGGGGATTGTGGAGTACATTTTCACCATTTGTGGCAACCCACAAAATCATTTGATCTTGTTTTTATTGGCCAACTATGTTCAAGGATTCTTATGAATTTGTTCATAAGTGTAACCCATGTCATACATTTTCAAGAAAAATGAAAAGAGATGAAATGACATTATAGACAGCCATGGTGGAGCAACCATTTTCTCAATGGGGTTTAGATGTTGTTGGTCCAATAAATCCTAAATCAATCAAAGGTCATTCATATATTATCACAACAACTGACTATTTTACAAAGTGGCATGAAGCTATGGCTCCAAGAAATGCAGATTCATAACAATTAATTCATTTCTTGAAATAAAATATTATGTCCACATTTAGTGTACCAAAAACAATTGTAACAGATAATGGCTCGATTTTTATTGGATTAAAATTCAAAAAATTATTTGGTGAATATGGAATAATCATGGGGAAATCATCTGATTATTATCCTCAGGGAAATGGATTATCAAAATAAACAAACAAAACGTTGATTCAAATAATCAAGAAAACTATTGAAGCTAACTACAAGAATTGTCATAACAAGTTGATAGATGCACTATGGGAAAGTATTCTAACTCCAAAATATAGTACAGGGAATTCTCTATATACTTTGGTATATGGAATAGAAGAAATATACCTTTTCATGTTGAGTTGAATGCTTTGACATTGATCTTAGATGTTGAGGAAAAAGAAGAAAAATCACCAATACAAAGAAGATATAATGAGCTCTTGCAACTAGAAGAACAGAGGGAACAAGAAATACTAGAAATAAATAAAAGGAAAGAAGGGGTCAAGAAATATTTTGATAAAAGCATAACTTCAGAGTATTTTCAAAAAGATCAGTTAGTTTTGATGTCGAATAAAAATAAATAAAAACCATCATTCCACACCAAAATTGAATTTCTTTAGATTGGTCCATATCAAATTGAAAGAGTAATTGGTTATAATTCATACTTTCTCAAGGACATGAAGGAAATAATTCATTCATTTCCTATCAATCAATAGCATATGAATAACTTTTTATGTTGACTCCTCCTTAGTAAAAAACATTTTGTGTATTCTTTCCTGGTACTCATTGTATATACTTTTAGGTTTGTCTTTCTTATTTTCTTTGACTCTATTTTGCCCAGTTGAAAGAGATTTTGGGTTCTCAGACACCCATAGGGTGTCATTGTCCCATAGTTGGAGATAGATGTTGATCCACATTTGTGATCAATTTAGTGTTTTCATTTAACAACCCATAGGATTTTTTCTTGTCTTTTATTTTATTTGTTTTCCTTTATTTTCTTTTTCTTTTGTATCAAAACTTTTCCAACACTTAGCCAATTTTCAAGTAATGTATAACGGGGATAGAAAAAGTCTTGGATCTACATGTCTATAGGTCTATGGGTCTGCATGTCACATCACCACTTCCCATCACATGTATTGTCCCCACCACATCAACTGCCACTTGTGTAAGCATAATGTCATTATTAAATTCACGAAACATTCATTAAAGCTTGAAATAAATCCAAATATCATGTAATCTGACAATATTAAAAGAAAGAGTTATGATTGATTGAACTATCAAGACAATACATGGTGAAATTAAAATAAAAACAAACATGCCAAGCTGTAAATATTGACAGTAGCACCACCTTTTGTCAAAAGAAAAAAATAATGTCAAGTAAGAAAAAGGAATTGTATTGTGAAGATACACTAAACACACTTGGGCGTGAGGATCAAGAGTTCTAGTGGTCTAGAGAATACATTTACTACAAGACTCTTTCTTTGGCCAAAAAAGAAAATGAACTTAATTTCGACCTCAAGAATAACATTAGAAGGTTGTGTTCCAAAAGTGACAGACTTCAAAGAAATTGTTCAATGGTGTGCAAATAGGTTTAACTGAGAAAAGAATAATTATATTGCAAGTAAACCAACCCATATCTCTAGCTCCTTCAGCATTCTCCAAATTGATACGAATCCCTACATCTACCTTGTGATTCAAAAATGAGTAGGTCGATGAATTTATGAAGAAAAATAAAGGAGGGGAGAGGTTTCTAAGAAATTATTTGGAGGAACCAAGCAGTAACCCTAGTGCTTCCAAGATTGAGGTAACTTCATTAAAATATCAATACAGAGAATTTTCATGGTTGTTCACCCACATTATCATTCTGGAATCTATTGTGTTTATACCAATAAATGTTATGTATACCATGCAATATGCTTTGCATGAAAAAGCCATTATAGATTGGGGTTATCTCATTTCAAATGAAATTTATTTTCAATTGAATAACCTTAAAAAGACTCAAAAGTTTTATATGAATTCTTACCTCATCTTTGTTATCTCTTATGGCCACGTGTTTGAATACTTGAAAAGGACAAAGCATGTTGATTTTAAATTGGAACTAATTTATGCATGGTACTCGATTTTGTACAGACATAAATCTCAATACAATTTTTACCCAGTTCATAACAATTTCATTTAATAATTTAAAAGGTTAATTTTTTTTCAAAGTACATCAAGACTCTCTCTTAAAGAAACCACATTTTTCCATGGGAAAGGAGCTTATGAAACCTCTGAAGAATTTGATTTTATCAGGTTATTTGGTAGTGAGGAGAATCCTTTTCTTCTATCGTTCTATGTATCAAATAGACTCTTTGTCGAGGAAATGTGCATACAATATAAGACTTGGGCCCATTGCTTCTATGATAAAAGGAAAAAAAAACTCATAACCAACCTTAATGAACTGGCAGGACATCATGAATAGTTGCATTAAAGTAAGATAAGTTTATTAAGGGTTTTGACCCAAATAACAAATTTACTACACACATGGAATTGATTTCGTACTCTTCATATTTCACTAAAGTTGAACAATTTTAGGAGGGTGGCAGGGATAATCTACATATCCATGAAATTGAAGCATACCAAGTTTCATATGAAATGAAATAAATAAATAGAACCAATGAAGGTCGCAGATAACATGGTAGGGAAGTGACAGATAAAAACCCTAATTAACCAACAACATCCCAAATGAGTACTCCATCAAGAACAAAGAATAGAACTAACAGAATGGAGATGAGAAAAGAATTAGTTGGAGGGTTAGATGATGGTGGTGATAAAGACCCATCTAGAAACATTCTTGAAAAATATTATATTGCATATACTTCTGTCAAAAGAAAAAGGAATACATCAACAACAGGGTTAAGCATACCTGAAGTCCAGGAGAGTCCATGCACAATCGACATAGATGTTCGCATTGAAGAACCTAGTTGGTCTACACAAATACTATTGGAAACTAGGTAAATAATTGATGTTATGATTACCCAAGATCCTGAAATATTTGAGGAGTCTGTTAATTTACACCACGTGTCCTGCAAGTGTGACTCTAAAAAATTGTTATCGGAAAAATTTAATACTAAAAATAAAAGGTCATCAAAAAGATGGAAATATTTAATTGACTTTGATGGAGTTGTAGAATTGCAGAATTCCATGGAACAAGTGGAGAAGCTTTGAAACAATCTATTGATAATATGAAGAAAAAAAAATCAAAGTTAAAGAGGATGATTAAAGAGTTTGAATAAAGTCTCATCAAGCTTATTAGAAGCAATAAGAAAATATTTTGGCGATGCCATACAAAAGAGAATTGATATAATCCAAGAAATTTGGGAGATTTCCCAAAGTATTGCTAGCTTTTAATCTAGAATACAAAATTTCAAGGAATACTTGCAAAAGGACTTGGAAAATGATGAAGGATTTTATAGAGAAGTTGTGAATACATTATGAGCTAAAGTCTCAAGCTTAAGTGAAACTCACAGAAAAGAGCAAAAACTTCCTTCGGCTTATCAAATAAAGCAAGTCAATGCATGTTGGATGAAAAAGAAACTAATGTTTTGAGAAATAAAAAGAGTGATTTGCTTCTTAAACTTGTGGATCTTACAAAGGAGCTTGATGGTCCCAATTTATTAATGGATGCCATGATTTTATCAAAATAATCCTTAATGGGGTAACTTAATGCATTAAAATTTTCCTAGGCAAATGAATTACCAATACTATAGACTCTTCATAAGAGGAAGTTGAAAAATGGTTAGTTTGGTATATCAATAGGAATGATGAAGTTGATCACACATTTCATCAATCAGAGATAATCTAACAGAATTTTAAAATCAATTATTTGAAACTAAAACTAAGAATAAAATCATTGTAGCACCTTTAATGGAGTATATCAAGGAGTAGTTGAACAAGGCAGTAATCAGAATTACTGAACCAGAAAATCAAGAAGCAGTTGGTGTGGTTATTCCACATCAACCACAACATGAACCTATAAAATAAACAACTACAAGCAAGTAAATGGTTACTAGAAATTTCCATCATAGTGAGTCAAGTAACAACCTTGTTCCCCATTTTGTGTTTATTTTCTTCTACAATAATTTGTCCTATTTCCTTCTAATTCTCAGTATTATGTGAAAACCAGGATAACCCTTGATTGTTTTCCTCTTATCTTCCAAGTCTTTTCTTTTTATGGTACACGGGAGCCCAATACTAGTCATCTTTGAAGGGATAATGCATATATTTTATTTAAATACATTTACTTTTTATGGAAAGACTTATATCATTTTTTGACACTCCAAGAGAACTACTTGGGATAACACATTATTGTATTCTCAAAGACTTTGATCTTAATCTTGACTTTCCAAATTTTTTATCCATCATAATATTTTTGGTTCTTAATAGAATGATCATTTAAAGTTCTCTTATTTATGTAGTCCATCTTTATTATCTCTTTACTTTGGAAATTGTTTGTTGTCTTGATGAATGTTGTGATGGAAACGTCAACCTCTTATTTATCATACTCATTTGGTTTATCTACTTTGTAAAATATTTTATATATTCTTTTCTTTTAAAGATACCTGCTCCCAATCTCAGGTATTGTTTTGAATGTGAATGTTATCTTTTACAAACCTTGGTCCTTCTCAAATTTAGTTTTATTTTAGTGTATAAGTTCATATGAAAAAGAGAAGTACCACCTCTATAAAAACACAAGCAGATTCATATCCTCATGAGGTTGACCTTAAATTCGTAAAACAATATCTTGGATCAACATGAGTGAAGTAGGATGCAAATGACCTTCCCCTACTTAAGAAAAACAAACTAGATATATGTTAAACAACATATTAAAAAATAATAATTCATTTACCATTTTAAAAATATTTATTTAAAAATAATGGTATTTTATATAAACATTTCATAAAAATCATACATAAATTAGTGCTAAAAACAACCCCATACGAAGGTCTACCTAAAGAGGAGAGGCTAACCAGATGATTTGAAGCATATATAATGATTCAAGATCTATTCAAGATTCTAGATCCATTAGATGTTCCAATCATAACTTATCAATGTAAAATTAATGAATAAATTTTATTTTTTTTTAATATGTTAATCAATTATTTTATTAAATTTATAAAAAAAATATTTGTGAGGAATTATTTTTTAAAGTCTTTTAAATTTAAAAAAAAAAAAATTATAAAGAAAATCAAATCAAATCAAATAATTTCTTTGTGTGTTAACCACCATCATATGTTTTTGTATAGTAAAATGGGATGTTAAATATTTTTTGAAATATTGGAGGATAAAAAAAAGGTTGCTATCTTTATAATAGCATTATCATGAAATAGGATGTTAAATATTGGAGGATAAAAAAAAGTTACTTTCTTTATAATATTAAAAAGGGAAAAAATTCAATGTTTTTAAAATTTTCATTTATATTCTTATTAAAATTAAATTTCAAAATATTTATAAGAATAATATATTTTCTATTTAAAATTTTTTACTTGCTCATTTTTTTATCGCGGTGGTGTTGCTCCTGTGCATGGTCATGACGGCTAGGGTTTAACTCTAGCCGCTCACATCCCATGTTCTTTTCTAGTTTAAAGTCTTCAGGATTTCCTACCTCGTTGGCCATGGAGGTAGCCTCCTCCATATTTAGTGGTGTCACAAGCCATGGGGTTGTCCCCTCCATTTCTATGTGTAGGTTAGATCACATCTCTTCAGGTTCGTCACCTGGTGCCTCTTTTTGGGAAGTAGTACAAAGGGACTCAAATCCCCCTTCTTCGTCTCTTCTGGTTCAACAAGCCCCTTCTCTTGCCATTCCCATGAGACAAGATGATGATGAAGAGGAAGAGTATTACAAATCTGTGAGTTTAGTATGTTGTTTCAATGGTTTATGGCCTAACTTATCATATCTCAATGATTGGATCTCTGCTGCCTGGATCCCTATCATGAAAGAGAAAGCTTTCATTCATCCTTGTGGAAAAGGATTCTTCATTATTGATCTCAATATTAAGGCAGATTGGGATCTAATTTTCAACTCAGGTCCATGGTTTTGGGTAAAATCAAGTTTGTGCATGAAACCCTAGACTCCTTTCAATCCTACAATTGACATATATTCTCTCATCAGCCCCTATTTGGGTGAGACTCCCCAATCTTCCCTTTCTTTGTGGGGTATACCCTCATTTGAATCCATCAATTCTTCTTTAGGAGAGTTCCACTTTGCAAGCCTTGAAACTACCAAGCACAACACCTCTAAGTTTGTGTGCATCTGCAAGGAAATGGACTTCAGTAAAGGATTCCCAGCTGAAGTTATTCTTACTAGTAAAAATTATTCTTAGTATCAAAAACTAGACTATGAGAGAGTTTACTTATGTTGCAGATCTTGTTTTGAAATAAGTCATCTTGCACCTCAATGTCCCAAAGGGTATAGGAAGAATAAAAAGCATCAAAAATCCATTTGGTGGGTCATATCTAATGACAACCATCATGTAATCCTAAAATGATATAGACAATGTTCAAAAGGTAGTGAAAAGCCTTGTCAGTCGGATCCTCATAATCAACCAACTTCGTTATCTCAAGATTTGCAACAATATTACACTCATAAGATAACAAAAGAGGCATCTTCCCTTTAGTTCTCAGATCAAGGACTTTGGATATATCAATCCCCTCCACAATTAGCATTCTGGGAAGATCAATTTGAAGAAGCTGAGGTAACAGAACAAGAAAAAATAGAAGCTTCAGATCAAGACAATCCAAGAACCACATATAACCAAACATCTACAAATGAAGTTTGGACAATAGTCAGAAAGAAGAAGAAATCACATGTAACATCACAACCAATGGTAACACAAAGTTAGGCCCACAAGTCAGTCAAAAATGCGATCTCTTCCCCATCAGGTTAATTTAAATGCAGTGTCTCTTCACTTTTATCCTCGGAGTCTTTTTCTGAATGTATTAAACAATGTTTTTCTATGTGAACTTTCCATTTGAGTATTTGAAACAATCATTTGTACCTTGGAGTAATTGTCTATTTGAGGCTACGAATTGGCCCAATTTTTCTTAGATTTTGTAACTCCTCTACGTGCTTCGACGACACCTTTTAAGAGAATACAAATCTGTCAGTTTTTGTTAAAAATAATAATTTCTCTATTTTATTAGCTTATCAAAACAATGAAAGAACTATTTATGTAATACCCCTAGTCTAATCCCCAAATGTAAATGTAAATATAAATGTACATAAAGGTTGGTGAGTTTTTGGCACCCAAGTTATGGGTTCATTTTTACATGTGTGCACCAAGGGAAGAGAGTGTGCCCATTTCATATTTTTGTGTGCACATAAGTAAGTGTGTGAGGATTTCCTTGAAGTGCACATCAGATCAGGTTTTGTAGCCAAGATATTTTGGGGTCAAAGATCCTTTCTATATATGTATTTTGAGGATGGAGTGCCTATGTGGTTATTAGGATGGAGATCATAGATGCTAAAAGGCCATTGAGCCTATCTTTGCAAAATGTAATCACACTCAGATATTAGTGAAAATATATCATTGTTTCAAACCAATTAGATGAAAAGAGACGGGGGGCTAAACTCCACTAGAAAGGGGAAAATAGGATAAGACTTTAGGAAGAGGGGCTTAAGCCCAAGGGAATATTTTAATAATAATTCCAAAAGTATAATTTATGAGATGTATATTTATCCTAAGTTCCTAAGGGATGGGAATGAGTCACCAAGTGGAGCTAAGCTAGTTCTTAAGTTAGCGAGTGTCTAGCTATAATCATGCAAATATATTGTTGGGCCTTACTGTATTTTGGGGCGGTTATTCACTCATTCCTTCATCATTCAAACCATCACTCCTCTACTATGCATCTATACCTTGTTTCCATCACATAACATGTACTTTGAGAGGATTATGTGTTGTTGAAGAGATGGGTTGTTAGGCCCATGTGTTGTTGAAGAGGCAGGTTGTCAGGCATGTGTGCTAGTGAAGAAGAAAGTTATCAAGCCCATGATCATTCTCTCCAAGTGAGAGAAATATTGGGAATTGTTTTCCCAAGCTACCAAGTTGCAACTACAGGGTTTTGAGACGTCCTGTCTGGACTATTGTTGAATCCCTGAAATAGAAGTATGACAGTCAAAATAATATTGAGCATAGAAGAGGTACACTTCTTGGGGTGGGACAAACATGTGGGGAATGAGGGACTGCAGGTTATGTGTGAGAGTTAGCACCTATTTTTGAGTATTTCGGTTGTTGATATACTTTAGCCTGGATTAGGAATCTTTTTCTTTGGTGGTGCTTAATCCCCAACTCAAGGGTGACATGTTGCTGAGAGTTTATGAGCGACAGAGTCTATGGCTAGGAGGAAAGTTTGAGGTATGCACGCAGTTGGTGACTATTTATAAAATACAAGTGTCTTTTATGTTCTTGTTTTGATTATTGTGTGATTAATTATCTATTTTCTGATATGGGTTTTTTCTTGTATGATGTTGCATGTGAATATTTGTTTTTATTTTGCATAATGTTGTTTATATGTAGAGAATTTAATTATTTTAATTGTATCATATTTTTGGATTTTTGGAGTGGCATTGCCCAGTAGGGAGTTGGGGATACTTCAATGTGGTATCAAAGATATGGTTTCGACATCGAGTCTACATGAGCTTGGACAACATATTGTTGAAGATAAAAATAAAAATAAAATAAAATAAAATAAAAAATTTGTAGAAATTTGAAATTAGAGGAAGTTTGCGATATGTTTGATAAAATTATTACAGTGAAATTGAAGGAATTTCATGGGAAATTTGAAGAAAAGAGCCCAGGAATTAAAAATGATAAATTTCAATCTCTAATTGGTATGAATTTGGGATTGTAAATGGTCAAATTTGGAAATTACATTGTGGCCATGGCGCCCTCGATAAAATTGAGCGAGATTGGGAAAAATCCCCAATTTCTGTAATGGAATTATGAGAAAATTTGACATGGAGGATTCAAATTTTAAGAGGAGGAGTCATTTTGACTTTCAAGTGACTGAATTTGTATTTTATAGGCGATTTGATCATTTCCATGATGGTTGCAACAGTCATGAGTCGAAATTATGGAAAAATCAGTTGAGTGAAGAAAGGATTCACATGTACTAAGTGGAGGAGACTCATGAAAAATATGGTGCACCTATGTGCGCACTAAAATTTGGCACTGTGCACAATAGATCTTGTGGCACGCTTGTAGTGTTGGTGTGTAGTTCATGCACGTTGAATATTCAGGTTGTGCGGAGTGGAATTATGATGTGCACATCATATTGGTTTGTGGAACAAAAATTTATGCACACTGAATATTGGTGCGCGGTATAAAAGTTGTGCATGCTAAATATTAGGGCCTAGTATAAACGTTGTGCACCCTAAATGTTGGTGTGTGATGAGCACACTAGATGTCGATGTGTAGTATGGAAGTCACCGGTACTAGATGTTGGTGTGTAGTGTGGAATTCGTGCACACTAGATGTTGGTGTGAAATGTGGAAGTCACACGCACTAGATGTTGTTGTGTGGTGTGAAAGTTGCACGCATTAGATGTTGGTGCATAGTGCGGAAGTCTCGTGCACTAAATGTTGGTGCGCGGTGTGGAAGTTGCGCGCACTGGATGGTGGTGTGCAGTGTCAAAGTCGTGCACATTGGATGTTGCTGCATGATGCATAAATTTTGTGCACTAAATATTAGTGCACAGTATAAAAAAACTGTGCACACTAAATATTGGTGCATGGCATAAAAATTTGTACACACCAGATATTTATGCGCAGTGTAAAAATTGTGTGCATTGATTATGGGTGCATGGTACATGCACTACAATTTGGTGTTACATGTATATCACTTGTGCATGCTGAATATGGGTGCATAATTCAATATTGGTGTGTGTGAAGTCAATTTGGCGGTCTATCACAGCGGAAAACCAAGTATTTTCCATCAATGTTTTTTTCATTTTGAAGGACATAATCTTTTGCGGTATTTTTGAGTCCCTAAACAATGTTTGTAGGAGTTTTAATTTTCAATATTGTAAGTTTCATAAGAACCACATAGATTCTTTGCATCTCAAATGATAAACTTCAGAGAGATGTTTCTAACGGTGTAAATCATTCATCAAACAAAGCTATTATGATGAATTTATAGGCCAAACAATGGAGGATAAATTTGAGACCCAATTAACTTCTAAGGGCCATTACTTCCTTCTTTGGAATTATTTTGGGGCACAAGAATAGACAATAGAAATATATTGAGCCATAGAAGACAACTATGGAGTCAGATTCAGAATATGGCCACCTAAAAATGCACAAGAGGATATAGAAGACACATGTAGCATTCAAGGCTGAAAATATAATTTGGAAATAAACTTTGGTAGCCTGTATCTAGAAACATGAAGCTCAGATGAAGGTGAAACTTGGAAATGTTGTAAAAAAATATGATTATGAAGGAACCCAATTGGGATCTTGTCAAAATTCCAAAGGAGCAAGTGCAAAAATGCATGGGTACAGTTAAAAATAGCACCTAGGTGAAGGGGGAATAAATAGATAATATTCCAATGACCATAACTTTCTGCTCAAAACTCAGAATTGAGCAAGGAAG
Organism: Picea engelmannii; assembly: GCA_009831015.1. NCBI lineage: Eukaryota > Viridiplantae > Streptophyta > Pinopsida > Pinales > Pinaceae > Picea > Picea engelmannii. The sequence goes on from ML783506.1 coordinate 207,650, forward strand.
TAGTCATTGGAAAGGTCTTGGACAGATAAATCCAATTATTCACCCAAAATTTTTAGTTGGGAAATCAAAATCACAAGAAATCATAAGAAAGGACTATGATGCACTTATGGAACAAAATTGTCCATAGTTTTCATGAATTTGTCAAATTCATTAGTCTAACAAATCCTATATCCTACACATTTTGCATATTTAATAGCAATTAGATCAGAAGCATGGAATATACACAAAGAGCCTACATCCATGAAGAGGAAGTCAGAGGATTGTATGTCAATATGGGTAATGAGGGTATATAATCCAATGGGCATAGAGAAGGCAAGGAGGATATCATGAACCTAGTAGAGACCATAAAGGGTTTTCAAAATGATGTCCAAATATAAAAAAATTATAATGAGAGGCTTATGAAATCCAAGGAGCATCAAGATGGCTTGAATACCAATTTGATGCGGATATTGGATAGAATAGAGAAGAAAATGGATAAGGAGAAAGAGTCAAGCAAGTTGAGGATTCATAGGTCTCATGATAAAATAAGAGAAACAAGAAGTGTTGATAGGAATCATCACCACTCACCAAAGAATTCATTTAGGAGAGAACACAATAGTTCAAGTCCATCTCTTTTCAAAAGGAATAAGAGAAGGATTGGGGTGGATGAACTACAGGGAGAAATGAATAATATCAAGCCTCCTACCTTTTATGGTGAGAACAAGAAGGATGAGGATGTGAATACCTAGATGTTTGTCATGAGGAAGTACTTCCAGTTACTTAATTACTCTTCATAGGAAGAAGGGAGAATTTCCATCTACCAGCTCAAGAGAAAAACCTCAATGTGTTGGGAAAAAGATTTCAAGTGTAACACATTGATGAGAAGAAGGTTACTTGGAGGAAGTCTTGTTAGAACACTTAGAATTTTGAACTTTTATTCTTTTGTTTTTTGCCTTTTAGAAACAAAACTTCTCCAAAAAATTTAGGAAATTTCCATTTAATTAAATAAATCCTTGGTCATTATATATTAATAAGGTGCTTACAATATTACTCATCGATGATGAAGGATCATATCCTATCACTAAGAGGGGAGGGTGAATCAGTGACACAAAAATTTTATCAATTTTCTTTTATTTATGCAAACAAAATTTTGACACAACATTTATCGTGGAACCCAAATGGGAAAAACCACAAATGCTTTTCTATTAACTGCAAAATTTGTTTTACATGTTACATAGAAGGAAGATATTCTTCCTTTTTTATCAGCACCAACTGATCAGGAAGCACCCACACCCTTATTCACTAGCACCAACTGGTAGGAGGCTATGACCCCCTGTTTAGTCAACTACAACTGACAAGGAAGAACCAAATCCCTCTCCAGGCACCAACCTCCCTTGCACCACCCAACCACCCTTATTTTCTGAATCAGGAAAAACTTTTGTATCAAATATTTTACTACATCTCTCTCTGCTTCTCTAATTTAATATATTCTTTGATCCAGACTACAAAAACCCTTTTCTTCTCAATGCTCTTCCTCATTTATATATTCTTCAAAACGATGTGAGAGTGATACACTGTGTCCCTTGGTTTTGAACCATCGTACCTCTTTGTTTAACTTAACCATAATCACTTATTATTATTTTTACCATGAAGGCTTTTCGTAAATCGATCACATATCAATCAATTTCATCCTTTAAACTTGATCCTGAATCTTTGTTATTTTCATAGAAGTTGAATTCTGTGGAGGTGTTTCCTTCAAACCATTACATGTGACCAATCATTACAGAACCACGGGCTTACCAATTACAGAGACGTATTATATTTTCATTTAAATCATTTATATCATATGACCAACGATGGTGACCAGACACTAGGCGAAACAAGAACTTGAGCGCTTATCAATTTCAACGATCACGATTTCAATCTTCTAATGAGATAAACGACTGATGGAACTTCACCCTTTGCAACTTCGGGTTTTCAAATTTTCATACCTTCGATTTAGATCAGACGGTTTATTTCACGGAAACAAATCAATGGTAAGATTTGATCCTTACACTCATCCTTTCATTGTTTAATCCAACGGCTAGGACTTAATCAAGCATCATGATTAGATGGAATTTCAAATCTCAAACTTAAAATTTTAAAGTGAGATTTTTCTGGAGCTTAACCTCCTCACATCTTTAGAATTATCTGACAACTAACAGATATTTTGATAATCAAGAAATCATCCTTTCTACTTATCTTGTCCTTCCACTTAATTTTAATCTGATGGCTGAAGGGAATTCGGATAATCGAGCTCTCAAATCTTTCAGCTTATCATGTCCTTCCACTAAAAAGCAATCCAACGACTGATGGGTATTCGAATAATCGAATTCTCAACTTTTTCCCTGCTTATCATATCCTTCCACTTTAAAGTGATCCAACGATTATGAAGACTCGTTAAGTAGATCCACGATCAAGGACGGTTGTGGAACCAAAACTTGCAAGTGATTTAACTTGTCACCAAAACTTCGTTGTTTGAAGTTGTGTATTGTTTGTTAAGAACCAAATATCAATATAGCATAGGAAAACCTTGGAATAAGTACTCAACGCCTTGAAAAATAGAGAAATTCAGATAATAAGCCTCTTCGAGGGGGAAACCTCCTTATGCCCACATAAATGTCCAATTACAATATGATTCCAAATTTAAATGTCTCCTTGCTATATATAGGAGACTAGGAGGTATAATTACAACTAATGGACTAAATCCGACATAAATAAAATAACATTACTAATGTAATATGCCCCAATTAAGGGGTAATGAGTCGCTATTTAGGGATTAACATGCCCCTCCCCTTGAGACAAGTGTTGTCCACAATGCTTGAGTAACTCTAGATGCTTCAGTATAAAAGACTCATCTTCCCAAGTGGAATCTTCAGTTGGTAGTTTCCTCCATTTAATGAGATACTTTGAAATGGATCTATTCCTCATCTGGCGAATTCTTGTGTTAGTGATGGCTTCAGGCTCCAGTATGATTTTTCCTTCCTCGTCATGTTCTAGAAATATAGTTTGAACTAAGATATTGTTACCTATAACCTTCTTTAAGCATGAAACATGGAAAACTAGGTGTACTCATGAAGATGCAGGCAACTCACATTTGTATGCCATAGTGCCAATATTTTGCAACACCTTATAAGGGCCATAGTACTTTGGTGATAATTTATTATCCTTCTTGCTTGCTTGAGGGACATATGTTTGTATGGTTGTAGTCTTAAAAACACGCAACCCCCTACTTCAAAACTTCTTTCACTACGATGTTGATTTTCTTGTTGTTTCATGTGATTTTGTGCCATGCTCGGGTTGTCCTTTAATATTTGGAGAACTTGTTGTTGATGCTCAATGTCGTCTTCCACTACTTGAACCTTATATTTTTCTATTAGAGAAGAAGTTATGGAAGGAGGGTGGTATCCATAGAGTGCCATAAATGGTGTCATTTTTGTTGCAGTATGAAAGGAAGTGTTATACCACCATTCTGCCAAGGGTAACCATTTGAACCATTGTGTTTGTTTATTAGAGACAAAGAAATGAAGGGAGCCTTCCAGACATTTGTTCACTATCTCAGTTTGTCCATCATATTGAGGATGATAGGATGAGCTATGAGCCAATTGAGTACCCAAACAAGAAAACAATTTTGTCCAAAAATGTCCAATGAAGATGGGATGTATGTCACTTACAATAATCTTTGGGCTACTGTGTAGTTTTTGAACTGTCTCCATGAATTCGGTGGCAACTGTACTGCCTTTGAAGGGATGAGAGAGTGCACAGAAGTGTGCGTACTTTATCAGTCCATCAAAAATCACCATGATGACACCATTTCTTCAATGCATGTAGTATTTCCATAATTTCCTTCTCATAAATGGGTTTTTGTAAGTCCTTTCCCTTGAGTGGTCTACTTTCAAAAGACAGGGGCCTTTCTTCTTTCATTAGGACAGCACCAATTCCATTTCCCGAGGCACAACATTCCATAATAAAGTTTTTTGTGAAGTTTGGAGTGGTCAAGATAGGGGCTTTGCACATCACCTCTTTAAGTTGTTCAAAAGATTTACTTCCTTCTGTAGTCCATGAAAATGAATCCTTCTTAGTTAGTGTCATTAAAGGTGTTGTTATTCTTTCATAGTGCTGAACAAACTTGCGGTGGTAACCTATCAAACCCAAAAATCCTCTAAGATTCTTCAATGTTTTGGGAATCATCCAGTCCATCATGGCCATAATCTTGTTAGGGTCTACCTTGACACCTTCATGAGATACAATATGACCCAAATACTCTACCTCCTTCACTCCAAAGGAACATTTGGATGGTTTGGCATATGGTTTTTTCTCCTTTAGTAGTTGTAGCACCTTGTCAACATGTTGCACATGATCCTCCCAAGACTTGCTATAGATTAGTATATCATCAAAAAATAATAACATAATTTTTCAAAGGAAGGGCTTGAAAATAGAATTCATCAACCCTTGGAATGTGGAAGGTGCATATGTAAGGCCAAAAGGCATGACCAAGAATTCATAATGGCCTTCATGAGTTCGGAATATTGTTTTTGGGATATCTTGTTCTTTCATTCTAATCTGATGATACCCTGAATGGAGATCCAACTTTTTGAAATAGATTGCTCCATGTAGTTCATCTAACAATTCATCAATGACGGGAATGGGAAACTTATCTTTAATAGTGATCTTGTTAAACTCTCTATAATCTGGACACATGTGCCATGAGCCATATTTCTTGAATACCATTACCACTGATGCAGAGTAAGAACTTTGGCTAGGTCTAATAATGCCAAACTCTAACATTTCTTCAACCATGCCCTCAATTTCACTCTTCTAGGCATAAGGGTATCTATATGGCCTGATGTTAGGAGGAACACTCCCGGGAATTAGGTGTATATCATGATCATGATTTCGGGTGGGTGGAAGACCTTTGGGAATATCTTCAAATACTTTGGAATACTTATCAATGATCCCTTGGAGATCTAGAGGAATAGATGGCTTAGATGTTTGAACATATAGTGAGCATAGTTGTGCAATAACACCTTGATGCCCCTTTTTCAATAATTTTTTCATGCCATTAGAGCTTATCACCTTACCAGGTTTCCCTGTGATACCTCTTAACTCAATTTATTTTCCTTACAATGAAAATTTCATGAAAAGTTATTGAAAATTAAAAACCATTGTTCCTAATTATTGTAACTATTGGATTCCTAGTACAACATTAGCACCACCCATGGGTATAGCAATCATTGGACTATTCATTACATATTACCCCATAGTAATATTGATCTTATTTCATTTTCTTGATCAATTGATAGTTCCTTCGTCTGCAATCATTACTTGAAACTCTGTCGTTGGATATATAAAGCAATTGAGAGCTTTGGATAATTTATAGTGAATGAAATTATGAGTACTGCCAGAATCAATTAGGACTATTACCTTTTTCTTTTTGATATATCCTTTGATCTTGAGGGTTTGAGGAGTGATAATTCCAGCGAATTAATTACACAATATCGTGGGAGTCAACTCTTCAGATGAAATTGCTTCTACGTTTTCATCTTGAGATGGTTCTTGTTCTTTCTCTTGTTCTTGTTCTTCTTCCTCTTCACAATATATGTAGAACAATTTATTCTCACCACACTTATGTCCCTTGCTGTACTTACTATCACAATTAAAGCATAAACCTTTTGCTTTTCTTTCCTCCAATTGTTGAGGTGTCAATCTTGTAGGTTGAGGTGTTTTAGAAGAAGGATCATTATTCTCTCTATAGATGTTAGGATTGGTACTTCTAGTAGCCATAGCCATATTTTTACTTTCAACATTTCTTGCCACCATAAATGCATTCTCCAATGATTTGGGTTCCCAAAGGCGAACCTCATGTTGAATTTTATCCTTTAAATTTCCTATGAATACATCAATCAAGTGCTCATATGGAATATGTGTTACCTTTATATTCAATATTTGGAAGTTTTCAATGTGCTCTGTAATTGAATCCTTTTGCTTGAGATTTATCAATTGGCTAAAGAAGGTATTGCTCCTTGTATCCTCATAGTGTGTTATCATTTCTTCAGTGAAAATTGTCCAAGTGACAAGTGATTTACGAGAACAAAGCTATCGATACCATACAAATTGATTGGGTTCTAAATATAAAGAAGCAATTTTGTATTTTGTGTATGTGGAACATTATGTAGATCAAAGAATTGTTCCATCTAGAGTATCCATGTGATTGGGTCCTTTCCATCAAACTTCCTCATATTGATCTTAGGAACGTGGTTGGTCTTCAACCCAAAGTTGGAGTTTCTCCATTCTTGATTCACCTTCCTTGTATCCTCATCATGAATTTCATGGGATACATTTTCACTTCCAGGTGTCCTCTCTATTAGGAAATTTTTCAATCCTTCCATGATCGCCCCTTTTAAACCATCCATCTTAGTATTTATTTCCTCCAACTTAGCTTCCATTGAATCCATCATCTCTTGTAGAGCATATTTTGTTATTGTCTTATTTTGTAAATCATTAATGTCCCTACGCATTTCTTCACCTTCATCAAGAGTCCAAGTAGGATTGTCTGGAGGCTTATTTGGTGCAGAAGTTCCCTTTTTTGGTGGCATGTTGGCCAAGTATCACTTTAAACCTTGATTTTGAGGCGGTTCTGCTAGACAATCTTCCTTTTATTGTATCTCCAAAATTTTGGCCCTTCTGAGTATGAAATTTTATTTTTTGTAGCTCTCTGATATTTCTTCTTTGCAATGCCACAAGTCTGATCAAAATTGGATGTGCCAAGTGGAATTTATGGTAACTTCTCCACAACTTGCTGATTTTTTTCCTTTACAGGAGATCTCACTTGTATAGCATGCCCCACACCAAATGATTGATATTAAATTATGAAATTCATACCAAAACTACTATGGGTTTTCCACTATCTAATGCAACTAGTCTCATGCAATTTGTATACTCTAGGAGAAATTTATGATTGTTTTACCAGGAACACCTGCTTGATACTAGTCAATAGGACTAGTAAGATACCCTATCTTCCACAGAGTGTATATACAAATGTAAGATGACCTAGAATTTGAAATTGTTATCATAGATACTTTACTAATATTTGTGAATAGCCTCCAAATTTCAGGGTCTGAAAATTTATAGAAAAACTTTTATAGCGAAAATTCTGCAATGACTCAATTCAGGATGATTCCAAAACCCTATCTTACAAAGGTAGTATCTTTGAACGTATAATGTATCAGGAGATGTAATTTTAACCCAACGTACCTTGATCCATATAATAAATATCCTCCAAGTCGTTCCTACTGAATCAATGTAGAAAAAATGTTATAGCGAAAATTCCAAGGTGTCTCAGATGCAGCAGCCAAACCCCAAGACCTTGAGCTCTGATACCATATGTTAAGAACCAAATATCAATATAGAATAGAAAAACCTCAAAATAAGTACTCAACGCCTTGAAAAGGAGATAAATTCAGATGATAATCCTCTTCGAGGGGGAAACCTCTGTATGCCCACATAAATGTCCAATTACAAGATGATTCCAAATGAAAATGTCTCCTTGGTATATATAGGAGACTAGGAGGTATAATTACAACTAATGGACTAAAGCCGACATAAATAAAATAACATTACTAATGTAATATGCCCCAATTAAGGGGTAATGAGCCACTATTTAGGGCTTAACATTGTTGGTGATTCAAACACAATCGTCCATCTTCGAGGCTATAAGATATGACAGTCCTAACTAATTGTGGGATTGGAAATAGCACGATGTTTAATTCTCCTTTCGATCTCCGCAATATATCCATGTCGTTGATCTGGTGATTGCGCATCCGATGATCATGACTAAATCTGACTTAATCTAATCATTTGTTGTATCAACCAAAGTCGTTGATATTTGAGTTTATGAGATCTAATGATCTAGACCAATTGCAGGATTGTAACTAGCGAGTAGTTTAATTCTTCTTTCACTCTTCGCAATTCCTCCCTGTCATTGATCTTGCGTTTGTGCATCAACGGTCTTGATTTGATATGAGTTTCATCGTTCCATAACTACTGAGTTTCAATGTGCCATCTCTTTTGGGCTTTGATCTTCATTCGTTAACTCTCATGAGCTTTAATATTTGCATATCATCCAACTATTCAACATCAATCACTATATATTGTTGACTAGTCCTCCAACAATTCTTATGAAATTCATTGCGCCATCTCTTCTGAGCTTTGATCTTCATTCGATAACCCTACTAAGATTTTATCTCAACTTATCATCACATCAATGATATCGACTGTTGATATCAATGGCAATATAACAATGACACTATGTCTAAAAATATCCCCATTTGTCATTGATGGAAACTCACAAGCTTCATACACAATCTCCCCCTGTGATGATGCTTCTCTCCTATGAAGTTACTCTCCCACTTTGAAATCAATGGAAAAGGGTTTCTCCTCCTATGATTGCTATCTCCCCCTAATTTGGTGCCAATTGATGAATTTTTATTTATTTTGAGAGATTTTAGGTTGGAAGAAGAATTACTCCCAAATTTTGCCTAAGATGTTCAAATACATATCTGCTTAAGGGTTCGATGTTCAAAATTGAAATACATTGAATTACTCAAAATCTAAGAAGCCTGATCTCTTAGATAGTGGTACTTTATGTGAATGTGTTTTGATTTTGAGTGTTGAATAGGGTTCTTGGAGAGACTTATAGTGCTTGTATTATCACAGTGGATAATAGTAGGTTCTTCAAATACTATTTTGATGTCTTGTAGGTTTTGTTTCATCCATTCCACTTGTGTGCAACAATATGTTGCTGCAATATACTAAGGTTTAGTGCTAGAAAAATAAATAAAGGATTGTTTCTTGCTTATCCAAGCTACCAATGATTCTCCCAAAAAGAATGCTCCCCCACTTGTACTTTTTCTGTCATATACACTACCTTCCCAATCAACATCTGACTAGGCTTTTAAAGTGAATAAATCCTTGCTAGTGTACCACAAACCAAGATCTATGGTTCCTTTCAAATACCTAAAGATTCATTTTATAACTTCAACATGGCTCTCCTTTGGTGCTTCTTCGAATATAGCCACCATTCCAATAGCTTACTTCACATCAGGTCTGGAAGTTGTTACATAGAGAAAACTCCCAATCATTGATTTGTAGTGTTTTGGATCTATAGCTTTGGACTCATCATCCTTGATTAGTTTGCATCCAACTGTCATAGGTGTACTGACAGGTTTGAAATATTCTAAATGGAATCTCTTAAGAATATATTTAACATACTTGGACTAATGGATAAAGAATCCTCTTTTGGACTGTATTATTTGTAATCCAAGAAAGAAATGCAGTTCACCAAGCAAGGACATTTCAAATTATTGTTGCATCATCATAGAAAGGTCCTTGCTCATTTTTTCATCATCAGTATGAAATATAATATCATCAACATATACTTCCAAAATAATTATGTTATTACCAATATTTTTGCAATAAAGATTGTTGTCTGTTGATCCCCTTTTGAGGTTGTGTTTTTGTAAATAAGACTCTAGCCTTGCATATCATGCTCTAGGTGCTTGTTTTATCCCATAGAGTGCTTTCTTTAGTTTAAAAACATATTCTCCTTTGTTATTTAATTGAAATCCTTTTGTTTTGTCAATATGGATTGTTGAAAGATTCGTTGTTGTAATTGATGTAAACCCTAGTCATGGGTTTTAGACCGCAAGATTGATGAAGGTATTTGGACATGAAGGAAAATGCACATACAGATACAACACCCATGGATGGATAGTATACATCATGTTGTTTTCGGTGGTATGTGACACGTCACATGGATCCTCATGGTTGAGGAGAAATGAATTTTTGAATATGACAAAGTGAATTGAAGAAGGAAGTACATGTAGGCCCTGAAGATAATTGAAGAAAAGAATTACAAAATAAGAAAGCGTCAGGTCGGCCCTAATGTTAAAAGGAAGTGACATAAATGGTAAAAATAAACATCATTATACATTCATTTGAGACAAGTTTAATTTCAAAGGTAATAAGAAGAAAAGAAGGCCAGATTTCAAGGGAGGATGAAGTCTTTTGGTGATGTGTTCTAAGGTATGTTATTTTCAGGTCATCTTACCATTTTTTCTATAACGTTTTTTCTAGAACGATTCAGATGGTGAAATATATATGGTATTGATAATACATATCAAAGTACCTTTGGTAAAAATTTCATCTCTTGATTCACTATAATTATGGAGATACACTCTGTGGAAGATAGGGTTTGTGACCAGTCCTAAAGCTAGTCAATAAACAGGTGTTCCAGGTAAAATAGTCATAACTTCTTCATTGAGAATCCAAATGAAGTGGGACAAATTTCATTGGAAAGAGTATGGAATTTCAGTTTCTTGTATGTGAGTTTTAGAATCAGATGTTAATTAGTGTGGGGCATTCTGTGAAAGTTCACTCTCCTGAATAGACCAGAATTGAATAAAGTCTACCATTATTTCTATAACCTATTTTTGGGGAGGATTCAAGGAGTGAAAATTGGAGGATTTTTAGAGAATACATTGAGTAATATTATCTATAGGATCAGAGTACTCCAAGAATTGAAGAATTGTAGAAATTGAAGAAGTCTAAGGAAGCATTAGCAGGTTCTATGTGATGATTGGTTGATGGGGATGATTTAATGTAAAGTTTTATTATCTCTCATATATTCTTGGGTGTAAGGAAGGGGCAAGGATGGAGAGTTAAAATATATCTTGATATTGGAGGATTGTATCTTCCTCTTGGAGTTTTATCCGTCCCTTTACATTTGGAAGCTGTAGCTACCTTTGGAAGTCATTACTTCCCTTAAACAATAACTATTGATTATTTCTCATATATTGTGCATGGTGTATTGTGGTGTATTGGTGTAACTCTTATACTATTGTTCATTTCTCATTGGATATAATTGAATGGTTTAAGTATAAGTTGAAAAAGGTTTTAAATTGTACTTGATACTAATTCACCCCCCTCTCAGTATCAACAATTGGTATCAGAGAGGGTTACCTTCAGTACAGTTTAACCACTGGAAGGAAGATCACATGCAGAAATGGAAGGCAACATTCCAAATGGGATTCCACCATTTGATGGAAGCAATTTTGAATACTAGAAAAATAGAATGGAAACTTACTTGAAATATCTTGGGGAATATGTTTGGTTCTCAGTTGCTTCAGGATACAATTCTTTGAGGAAACCAAAGACTCCAACTCAGAAGGAAGCAAAAAGGAACAGCAAACTAGCAATAGATACCATCCTGGATGGATTGACAAATTCAGTGAAATCCAAGGTGGGATCATGTGCATCAGAAAAATATATTTGGGACAAGCTACAAGAACTTTATGCAAGGGAAGAAGTAGAAGAAGAAGAAGACGTTGAAAAAGATTACAACATCTCAGATTTCAAAGAAGAAAATAGAGGTCAGTTCTTTTGCTTTAATTGTGAAGGAGTAGGACATGTTGAATTTGAATGTCCTCATCCAAGGATTGAAAGAGATGACAATGAAGAAGAAGAAAATCATGAAGTAGAAATGATTCAACAAAAAGATGAGAATCTTAAAAAATTGAAGCATGTTGAGATTCAAAATAGCAAGCTCAAAGACATGCATAGAAAACTAAGAAGTGAATTGGGTAGTTATGAAAAGACAATTGTAAGCTTAAAGAAATAATTAGAAGACTTTCAGAAACTAAGAGAAGAAACCATTTCCTTGAAAACTCTACTCAAAGAAGCAAGAAGAACAGAAGAAGTAAAGAAGGTCCAAATGATAAAGAAAGAATGATCAGGGGATCAAATTTTGCTCAAAAATTCAAAGTGCTCGGAATCACTTCAAATCAAACGAGAGCATAGGCCTCGTCGTTGCGAACCCAACACAACTTGTTTCGTCTCAAACGGACGTCGGGAGCAAGAGATATCGTGATCTGTTCGGATTGTCAAACAGGCAAAAAAAGGACGTTGACTGTGCAGTCCGTACAGGCTGACGTGGCAGAGTCTGTACGCTGACGTGGCAGAGGTGATGTGGCATTTTTGATTTGGTAGATGTGGTCAAATTGGAATGTGACATGTGGCATTTATTGTACCAATGGTGTGGTGCCACGTGGCCCAGTCATGGGCTGCCACATGGCACCATTGTATTGGTTATTGGTTCAAAATTTATGTACTCCATGGGGTTTGAACCATGAACCTCCTCCCATCATGTAAATCCTTAATAAAGTTCGCCCGACCATCATACCACCATTTTTTCCTTGTTATATGATTGGGAAAATATACATTTAAGTTTGTATTATTTTAAATTTGGAGTGGGGGTCGGGTCGAGGCGTAGCCCCGGCCCGTGGTTGTATTGTGTTTCCATATGACCATTTATGTGAATGTGCATGAATGTATAACGAATATTGTGTTCATATCAATCATAGCATACAACCGTGTCATATGACTCTAGTACAACGGGCACGTGTGCGTTTTGGGTTGTGGTTTGAACGGTTGAACGACCCGCCACTTGTCTTATTTTTATTTGCCTATGGAATGGTTAGCCCTTTCACATTTTTGCAAGGTCATATCATGGACCCATGTGCCCGAGAGCTAGGTGGTTAGGGGATGGCACACCCATAACTGTCCTACAGTTCGCACCATTTACACAGTTGCATTTGGTGTCAGGTTTTCATGCTTTAAATTGCGTGTGCGCTAGGTTGAATGAACAAGGGTGCAATTTGTAGATGCAAAGACAGCAAGCTTGAAGGAGGGACTTCCAAGAAGCCTAACTTCTTCATTTTTTGGCCAAACGAGGTGCCGAAAAGGCCCAGCTAGGGGTTTTGGATGCTCTGAAGCCATTGGAGAAGTCTGTTGGTCATTTTGAGCATTGTAAAGCATGTTTTTGAGAACTTTGAGCAATTAATAATAATGATCCATTGGAAGCTGGACCAGGAGATGTAGCCCAAGAGAGGGGTTAACTCCTTTATCATTTGTTTTGTTTATGTTCTTATGTTCATTGATTATGTTGTTGTTTATTGTCTCTTAAATGAGTAAATCCTATTAATGATGTTTTGTAAAGTTGATCCATTTGCTTTTAGCACATAAACTTTACTTGCAAATATTTTCAAGATTTCCAAGTCTTCTTCATTTTTAGATCAAGTTGGTATCAGAGAACTAGTTTTTGAAGACTTGATTGTTTTCAAGTGTTTTGTTTTCTGATGCTCACAAGGTTGAAACTCACAAGAGGAGAAGGTAAACTTGTGGAGCCAAGTTCTCGTCCTTCAAGGAGGAATCATATACAATCACCGCAAGTTTCAAGGAGGCATTCACCAAGTATGGATCATGAAGAAAGTCATGAACGTGTTCCTGTAGAAGATGAAGATCTCAGAAAGGTTGTCATGGAAATGAGAGAGATGATGAAGATCTTGATGGAAAGGAATGCAAGGTTGCAAGGTGAAGGCTCCAACCCTTCAAATCATAAGGGAAGCAGTGGTGATAAAACTCCAAATGGAAATGGAGGGAATGGTGCGTCTCCACCACCCTCTCCTCCATCTTCTTCTTCTTCTTCTACCAATTCAAGACCTCTTCCGAACTCTCCAAAGGGACATGGTAAAACTCCTTCACAAATTCCTTCATTAAAGCTTGATATAAAATTTGAATTGCCAATATACAATGGAGAAGTTAATGCTGAGAAGTTAGATAATTGGATACGTCAGATTGAGGTATATTGTAGAATACAAAAAATTCAAGATGATGAAACCAAAATTCATCTTGCTTCTTTAAGACTAGATAGTGCAACACTTATTTGGTGGGAATCCAAGACTCGGGAGGACATGAAAAAGCATGGTAAAATTTTAATTTCTTGGAATGATTTTATTGTTGCAATTAAAAAACAATTTTATCCATTGGCATATAAGCAAAAGGCTACTATGGAATGGAAACATTTTAGACAAGCTAAAGGACAGAGTGTGCAAATCTTTACTCAAGAATTTAGGAGAAGAGCTTTGGTTTTGGGAGTAGATTTGTCTTCTCAAGAAACTTTACTCAAATACATTGGAGCTTTACATAGTTATTTGAGGCATACTATACTCATGTTTAATCCTTCAAATCTAGATGAAGTTTGTGTTCAAGCTACTCATTTGGAAGCAAGAGGAAGGAATGACACTCATGAGGGTAACAAGAAGACTTTCATCCATGGAGACAAATGAAAGAAGAAGTTCAAGGGAAATGGCAGAAAGAATGTTGTTGTTAAGAAAGAAGGAGAAAAATTCACATGTAAACATTGTTCAAAATATGGCCATGATGAAGACCATTGTTGGAAACTTCATCCTGAAAGAAGACCCAAAAAGTTTGGCAACAACAACAAAGGGAAGTCAAAGACTGCTGCAACCGTTCAACATAATTTAGGTTCTGATTCGGGTGATGAAACAAAGATCACAGCTATGGGTTATCAAGGTAATGGTTCTAATGCAAGTACTAGTTCTTCAAGTAATATCAATGTAACTCAACAAGAAAAAGAGAGAATTGAACTTTTTCACATAAGG
>ML783506.1:228245-251958 GCA_009831015.1 Picea engelmannii
ATCCTCATGGTTGAGGAGAAATGAATTTTTGAAGATGACAAAGTGAATTGAAGAAGGAAGTACATGTAGGCCCTGAAGATAATTAAAGAAAAGAATTACAAAATAAGAAAGTGTCAGGTTGGTCCTAATGTTAAAAGGAAGTGGAATAAATGGTATAAATAAACATCATTATACATTCAGTTGAGACAAGTCAAATTTCATAGGTAATAAGAAGAAAATAAGGTCAGATTTCAAGGGAGGATGAAGTCTTTTGGTGATGTGTTCTAAGGTATGTTATTTTCAGGTCATCTTACCATTTTGCTATAAAAAAAATTCTAGAATGATTCAGATGGTTAAATCGCTATGGTATTGAGAAGACATATCAAGGTACCTCTGGTAAAAATTTCATCTCTTGATCCGCTATAATTATGGAGATACACTCTCTGGAATATAGGGCTTGTGACCAGTCCTGAAGCTAGTCAATAAACAGGTGTTCCGGGTAAAACAGTCATAACTTCTTCATCGAGAATCAAAATGAAGTGGGACAAGTTTTGTTGGAAAGAGTACAAACTTTAGTTTCTTTTGTGTGAGTTTTAGAATCGGATGTTAATTACTGAGTGTGAGGAATTTTGTGCAAGTTCACTCTCCTGAATAGAACAGAATTGAATAAAGTCTACCATTCTTTCTATAACCTCTTTTTGGGGAGGATTCGAGTGAAAATTGGAGGAGTTTCACAAAATACATTGAGTAATATTATCTATAGGATCAGAGTACTCCAATAATTGAAGAATTGCATAAATTGAAGAAGTCTTAGGAAGCATTATCAAGTTCTATGTGATGATTGGTTGATGATGATGATTTAATGTAAAGTTTTATTATCTCTCATATATTCTTGGGTGGAAGGAAGGGGCAAGGATGGAGAGTTCAAATCTCTCTTGATATTGGAGGATTGTATCTTCCTCTTGGAGGTTTATCCCTCCCTTTACATTTGGAAGTTGTAGCTACCTTTGGAAGTCATTACTTCCCTTGAAAAATAACTATTGATTATTTATCATGTATTGTGCATGGTGTATTGTGGTGTATTGGTGTAACTCTTATACTATTTTTCATTTCTCATTGGATATAATTGAATGGTTTAAGTATAAGTTTAAAAAGGTTTTAAATTATACTTGATACTAATTCACCCAGCTCTTAGTAACAACATAGACTTCCTCTTCTAAGTTTCCATTGAGAAATGCTGACTTGAAATCCATTTGGTATACTTTAAATTTTTTGTAGCTGGAGAAAGCTAGGAACATCCTAATTGCCTCCAATCTGGCCACAGGTGAAAAGGTTTCTTCATAGTCTACTCCTTCAACCTGAGCATACCCTTTACAAACCAATATGGCTTTGTTTCTTATTACTTAACCATTCTCATTCATTTTGTTTTTATACACCCATTTAGCTCCAATGACATTTTTGTTTTTTGGTCTTGGAACTAGTTCCCAAGCTTGATTTTTTTCAATTTGGTCCAATTCTTTATTCATATATTTGACCCAATTCTCATCTTTAAATGCATATTTGATTGAGTTGGGCTCAATATGTGACAACAATGCTATTTTTTTTTTATACAGTAGTTGTCTTCTTGTGTGCACACCATCATTCATATCTCCAATAATCAGTTCTTCAAGATGATTCGTTTGAGTCATTCTTGAGGGTGTCTTTGTGTCTCTTCTTGGGAACTCATCTCTTATATCTTCTTGAATATATTATTCATCTCCACTCATATGCATATAATCATTTTCCCAATCTTTATTCTCTTCTACTTCTTCTACTTGTGTGCCAATTGTCTCATCATCATCTTCATCTTCACTTTCAAGTATAGTCTCTTGATTTTTTATTCCTAACGTTTTTAGGTCATTCACCTTGACATATGCACTCAGAGATATTTTCCTCATATTTCAGTTTTAGGCCTTCATATTGTACTTTGAGAGTCTGGAGTTTGGCCCTCTTAACCTTGCTAGCCCCTGCATATATAGTTTCCAATTTATCCCAGAGTTGTTTTGCATTATTACAGTTTAGTACCTTAGCAAGGATTTTCTTACTCAGTCCAGCTTGTAGTGTGTTTAAGGCTTTTGCATGTTCCCAAAACTTTTTCTTGTATTATTCTTCTATGGGCATGACTTTTGGAACATCATATCCCTTTTCAACTAATGTCCATACTTCCAATCCAATGGACATTAAATAGATTTTCATTCTAACACTCCAGAAGACATAGTCTTCACCATTAAATAGGGGGACTTTTGATGACATCTTCAACTGTTGATCCATTTTAATGTATATTACTCTTTAAGTGATTTAAACCTTTTGTGAAGAGACCTTCTCTAATACCAATTGAAGGATCAGATCCTGTCACTGAGAGGGGGGGGGTCAATTAGTGACACAATAATTTTATCAATTTTCTTTTATTTATGCAAACAAAATTTTGACACAATATTTATAGTAGAACCCAAATGGGAAAAACCACAAACGCTTTTCTATTAACTGCAAAAAAAAAATTACATGTTACATAGAAGGAAGATGTTCTTCCTTTTCTATCAACACCAACTGATCAGGATGCACCCACACCCTTATTCACCAACACCAACTGGTAGGAGGCTACAACCCCCTGTTTAGTCAACTACAACTGACAAGGAAGAACCAATTCCCTCTGTAGGCATCAACCTGCCCTTGCACCACCCAACCACCCTTATTTTCTGAATCAAGAAAAACTTTTGTATCAAGTCTTTTACTACATCTCTCTCTTCTTCTCTGATTTAATATATTTTCTGATTCGCACTATGGAGACCCTTTTCTTCTCAACGCTCTTCCTCGTTTATATATTCTTCAAAATGATGTGAGAGTGATACACTGTGTCCCTTGGTTTTGAACCATCATACCTCTTTGTTTAACTTAACCATAATCACTGATTATTATTTTTACCATGAAGGATTTTCGTAAATTGATCACATATCGATCAATTTCGTCCTTTAAACTCGATCCTAAATCTCTGTTATTTTCACATAAACTGAATTCTACAGAGGTTCTTCCTTCAAACCATTACATGTGACCAATCATTATAGAACCACGAGCTTACCAATTACAGACATGTATTATATTTTCATTTAAATCACTTATATCATATGACCAACAGAGGTGACCAAACACTAGGACAAACAAGCGCTTGAGTGCTTATCAATTTCAATCTTCTAATGAGATGAACGAGTGATAGAACTTCGCCCTTCACAACTTTGGGTTTTCAAATTTTCATACCTTTGAATCAGATCAGACAATTCATTTCACAGAAACAAATCAATGGTCAGATTTGATCCTTACACTCGTCCTTTCATTGTTTAATCTGACGACTAGGACTTAATCAAGCATCATGATGGATGGCCACCTTTTACTCCGGGACTTCAGTTATTTCAACTTACACTATCCTTCCACTGTAATAGATCTATGGATGAGAATCCTCCCAAAGTGTTTCTTTAGATCGAACAAACCATGTCTACTTCAGGATTTTGTCCTTCGGGACTTCGGAGCTTTTGTCATTTGTTAGTGGTGAAACTCCCGAAGTAATTCTTCCAAAGTGATGTAATTTATTGATGTCATGTGTTGACATGGCACTAGACAATTTCCTCTTGACACATGTCATCACATGATTATTCCATGTGTACTTGCTAACATGCTCTTCTGCCACACATCCTTGTTGATGTGTTTTGCCACACATCCTTGCTGACGTGGTTTGTTGACGTGATCTGCCATATGTCTTTGTTGACGTGGTCTACTAATGTAGATATCCCTCATGTCTTTGTTGATGTGGTTTGCTAACGTGGTTTGCCACATTTCCTCTTGAATCAAATGGTTGAGGCTTACTTCATATGATCTGGCGGTCGAGAATTTATTTCAGCTCTTCGGGTCTCCGGGCTTCGGGAATTTCATATCTCAAACTTAAAATTTTGAAGAGATATTTTTCCAGAGCTTAACCTCTTCACATATTTAGAATGACCTGAAATCTGAAAGGTATTTGGATAATCAAGAACTCGACCTTTCTTCTTATCCTATCCTTCCACTTAATTTTAATCTGGCGGGTGACAGGAATTCGGAAAATCAAGATCTCAGATATTTCATCTTATACTATCCTTCCACTAAAAAGTGATCCAACGGATCATAGTTATTTGGATAATTGAATTCTCAAAATTTTCCCCGCTTATCCTATCCTTCCACTTTAAAGTGATCAAACAATTATGAAGACTCTTGAAGCAGATCCACGATCAAGGATGGTTGCGGAACCACAACTTGCGAGTGATTTAACTTGTCACCAAAACTCTGCAATTTGAAGTTGTGCGTTCTTAGTGAGTCAACCATAATCTTCGATCTTCGAGGCTATAAGATCTAACAGTCCTGACTAATTGCAAGATTGGAAATAGCATGATGTTTAATTCTCCTCTTGATATCTGCAATCTATCCCTGTCATTGATCTAGCAATTGCACATCCAACGATCACGACTAAATCTGACTTAATATGATCGTTTGTTGGATCAACCACAATCATCGATATTTGAGTTTATGAGATCTGATGATCTAGACCGATAACAGGATTGTAACTAGAAAATAGTTTAATTATTCTTTCTCTCTCTGCAATTCATCCTTGTTGTTGATTTGGTGATTACACATCAACGGTCTTGATTTGATATGAGTTTTATCATGCCATACCTATTGATTTTCAATGCACCATCTCTTCTGGGTTTTACCTTCATTCGTTAAATCTCTTGAGCTTTAATCTCTACATATCGTCCAACTGTTCAACATCGATCATTATATATTGTTGACTAGTCCTCCAATGATTCTTATGAAATTCATTATGCCATCTCTTCTAAGCTTTGACCTTCATTCGCTAACCCTCCTGAGCTTTTATCTCAACTTATCATCACATCAATGATATCGATTTTTGACATCAATGACAATACAATAATGACACTATGTCCAATAGATGAGTTGCACTAAGTTTATCAAATGGTTCTTATGATCTCTGAAATATAAAAGACACCTGAATTTTAAAAAATAAAGGCTTTAACGGTCACTTGAGAGCTTCACACTTTGGGAGTTTAAACAAATATTGGGTTCACAACCGCTGAAATGTCAAAATGTCGAAGTATTGGATATCACAAAAAAGATAAAGTGTTTCAAAGAGATAATAAAACATTTAATAACTTTAATTAATCATGATTAAGTATTAATTAATCACTCTGTGATTTCAATCTTCGTGATATTTCTCTTGTGTTATATCCAAAACTTTCGAACATCGAACCGCCGAAGTACAAACTGCACTTTTAAAAAAAATGAGCTCCCAGAGCTCTAGAGCTCCGAAGTTTCGAAACCTGAAATAATATATATAACGGTTCGAAATAATATCCAAAACCCCTGAATATCGAAATTCTGAATTACTTAAGGCTAATAAAATGTTCAAAACATGATTAATTAACACATAAAAGTGATTAATTAGATATTAACTTCTCCAGGAGTTCGACCTTCGGGAAATTTCTACCCTGTCACATTCAAAACCTATGAACGTCAAACCGTCGAAGTATTAATGACACTTATTATTGACTAAAGTTAACGATTTGAATAAAGATTGTGAATCGATAGGTAATAAATTCCATTAATTTTTTAATAATTTCTCTGTCAATAAATCAATATGAAGATTGATAGACTTTATGAATAAAACATTTTTAATTTCAAGTCATCTTACCATTTTCAATTAGAATTCTTCATTCAGTAAAGAGATTGCAGACATCTCTTGTTACATGTAGGTCAATTTCATTTCCCTGAGGATTATGGCACCACACAAAGCTGGGAAGAACCAAGATGCATCAGCTGATGATTCCAATCCAAACACAGATGTTCTATCAAACACTGCTCCATGAATTATGGACACCATTAAGTCATGTAAACAGGTTTATGATATCTTAGAACATGAGATTATTAATTTTCCAGATGATTCTGCCAAGGAAGACAACGAGTCCTTCTCATCCAAGCTTAGATTGGTAGCAAAGTCAGAATTGCATAAGATTGTTGCATGACCTAGGATTATACCCTACAATGATATGATAAGTTGGGCTCTGAAGCACGTCAACATTCAAACTAAAAGCATCATCAGTTACCAGAAGACCTTCATCGACTCTTTTCGACAGGATAACCTACAAGTAATGTATAAACTTTCTTCTACACCCAAATATACTTACAATGCATCATTTCTCTTGGATTTTGAGAGAAAATAATGCACTCAATATGGTAGAAATGGCCATGATATAATCAAGACCTAGTGGGGACATCTAGACAAATTCAAAACCGACACTCATGGTATGTATTCCACAACGTCCTTATATGCTTATATCTTAAATATAGCCATGATTCTCTGTCGTTTATTTGGGACAAAGAACCCTTCACATTTCTCAGTTGAGTGGGTGGCGATAATGAATGAAGTAGCCAAGGGTTATACTTTCAACTGGGATAAAATGTTGTCAAATAACCTGGCTAAGGAAATTGTTGAGTACCAATCATTGAAATCAAAAGGGAAACCTACTCCTTTTTACATGTTTTCTTATATCATGGATGCCATTTTCTTCATGACCCCATTCCCCTTGATGAACTAGAGTTGGACCCCGGCTAGTTCTGATCCTATACATTTCTACCACTCCAAACTATGGGAAGAAAATGATAAATATTTATTTTACAAAATATGTCACAACGTAGTGGTACCTATTCATATATCTATCTATGGCCACCCACCACCTAGGATTTTAGAGAATATTATGGGAAAATTAGTCACATTTGCAGACTGATACATTGAGGAAAAATTCTCTTACATTAGAGTGTTCAGTTTCTTTGTTCCTCCTCATGCCCTTCCACAATTTTTACCTAACATTCTGGTGTGCAAAGAAGTGGCATACCAAATAGTAGCAGCAGGAATCACCAAGGAATTGAAAGTGGCTCAGAAAAAATTTATGGCTAACTTTTCCCATTGAGGTTGGTATGTTTACTTTGTTAGATTTCGGTCATACCAAAGTCAAGCCTGCAGCCTTGGAAGATGTCAAATTAATTGACATTGAATTCAAAATACATGATCCACATAAGGTGGTAGAGAATCATTTGGCTCAATACAACATGAAAAGATACATCCATGAAGATTCTCCTTATGAAGAGATTTTCAAGGGAGCTAGATCCTATGAAGAAGTTCAAAATAGATTCCAGACTCTACCTCCTCACCAACAGGGTGGTTTCCTCATATTCCAAAAGCATAGAAAAAACAACTTGCCTAATATATTACAAGGAGAGTCCAGGCCCATGCCATTTTCACAAGAAGCTAAATCCATAGAGTCTCAGCCAAGTTGTTCCACTAAAAAAAAGTTGAAGAAGTTTTCAAGAGTTCAGACGGGTTATTTAAAGAGATAAAAACATCACTGCTAGGTCTAAATGATCAACAAATATTGGCCCAATTTGAAGCTTTCATGAATCAGGGACACTTTTTTCCCAATTTAACACCAGTTACTTATGTTGTCATCCCAAGCACAACAGGTCCAAAAATCTCCACTGTAATTATCTCTCATATTCCCTCATAAACTCCATTAATGACCATTTTTGGAACTCCTAGTTTGGAGGCCATTCACATAGATGAACTTACACCTATCTTGCCTAAAGAAATGCCTCCCTCAAGTTTCTTTTTCAACAAGAAAAGGAAATATATTGTAAAGAAACAATATTAGCAAAAATATGTAGTTACTAAAATGCAGAGAATATTGCATGATGGAAAAGGCCAAGATGATCCTGAGTTTTCCAAGGAGGTTGCAGATTCACTAGGGGCCTTCGCCACTACCAACCAATGGTTAGTGGATAAACTAACAATGCACCAACAAAAATATCTCTTGGTAGAACAAATGCAGAATGAAATTCAAAAAACAGAACAAATTGTTAGGAGTAGAATGAATCAAGACATAGAGAAAATTAGGTTAAATTATTAACAACATATGAAACAGTTACAAGAGAAACTTGAGCTGATTTACCAGAGTTCACAGACCAGCAAACACATGATTACTCGGTAGGACAGTTTGATAGAATAATTGCAGGCCAAATTAGTCCTAGTGGAGAATACAACAATAGGAATCACTGCTTTCAAAGCACAAGCATATGAAATCAATGAGAAGTTGGAATCTGTCTAGCAGGATCTATATCAAAAGGTGGATATTATCAAGCAATAAATAATTCTATGAAAAATATTTATGTGAAAGAAAAAGATGTCTATGTGGCTAGATCCAAGTTTCAAGAATTCATCATATGGAGACAGAAATCCAATATCCCTGGTCTTTCCCCTTTCTCACCATATGAACAAGTGAAGGGTGAAATGGCCTTGAAATTTTGGGAGACAAATCTATAGGAAAGAAAGAAACTTGTCAGAGAGGCAAAGGAGGCTTGTTTGGAGACACAATCTTCTGTAGAAACAAATTTTGTTGAATTTTAAGGAAATGATATCTCAGAGGCACTAGGGAAGATTGAAATAGAAATGAATAAGGAAAACTCCAAAAAAAATAAGGAAAATATTCAATATGTCATCCAACAGATGAATCAGATTGATTTTCTCAAGATTAATGAGTTGTTGGTGAAGCCAAATTTACAGTATCAAATTACATCCTAGGAAGGAAAGAAGATCCAGGAGAAGCTACCACAAGTACAAAAGAAGATTTTTTCCTTTGAATTGAATGAGAAAATTGAACCTTCGAGATTTGTGGTAGCCTTGATGGACATGTGTGCCTAGTTCAATGAATAGAGGAATGTGAGTGTATCAGGGAGAAAATGAAGGAACATATGAACCGCCAGCACATCAAACTATAACTCAACAATATTTGTGTTTTGTTTTTCCATTGGGATTGTATTCTATATTTAGAGTAGATATTGTGGAAAGTCCAACTACTTTTAGTTGAGACATTTTTTGTATAAATATATAGATTTTAGATCTATTTGAGGCTACTTCTAGCCTAATTTAAAACAGAGAAGGTTTTGAATATTAATAGAAGTGCAGACAAAGATTTTAAGTTGCGTTCCATTTGAGTTATGTGGTTTCTCTGTGTCTCCATCTCTTATGAGTTTCCTTCTATAGTTCTTGAAAAGTGAATGATTACAATTTAGTAATACGTCTACTTTAATCATAATATATCAGAAGTCCATTCAGTTATAGTTTTTCCTCTATTATTACTGTAAGTAGAAACAAGACCTATGACCTATGTGAATTGTTGCATTCTTAATATCCTTTCAAGGGTACATATTCTATTTTTATTCTACTACAAATAAGGTGAGACTTATCTGTAATTGATACCTTTCTTTGTTTTAACATTTTTTTCAATCATTTCTACATCATTTGAAATTAAAATTACGACTCAGATAACGAGATATAGATTATATATTGTCTTATCATAAATTTAACTTAAAGATTATTTCTCAGAAAAATGAAGGTAGAAGAAAGCACTTATAAAACTGCTCATTTAAAATCTTTGATGCCTAACATTATTCTTCGAGCCTAGAATCAATCTCAGGAACAACATCTTTTTGGCATAGTTGTTGAGGAACAGAGAAACGGAATCATTTTTCTCTAGGAGAATGACAAAGTTAAATTTTGGTATTTGATGGTGAACAAAGATTGAATACGTGGATAAGGCTCACTTTATATTTCACCTTGCGACTCCATTGTAGGCAAAGTTGGCATTCGGTCAAAAAAATACTAGGAAAAACCCAGACGAAAAGCAGACTATGCTAGTTTCGGATCCCGAAAAGTTATTGAAACCAAAGGGATATCTCAGAAAAACTTCTACATCAAAAGGTAAGATATACCAACCTAGGGTTACGCAAGTTAATGTTAATATTCTAGCTTAAGAACAAATTATTAAAGAAAAATATAAACAAGTGCATTCTGCAAAAGCATCAACAAGTAAATCTGAAGTTAAATTAGAAACTCTGGAAGGAATTATTCCTTACATAAAATTTGAGATTATCCAGACCACCCCTACCTCATTAATAGATACTTTTACCAGTGAAAACAAAGAATCCATTTCAATCCCTACTATCATTTGTACACATCTGATTCTTTCTCTTCTCAGAGTAAAAGTTTATGTTTCGAAAAACCCTAAAGATTGCTTTTTATACTCAGATTCATCCCCTGTTGTTATTCCTATTTATACATCTGGTAAATCTGAGAGACCAAGTTCAAGTTCTCTTTTTCCCCCTCATTTAGATATTTCATCACCTTACGATCATCTATCTGAACATCGTTCACACCATCCTAAAGTAGTAAAGAGTTCAGTAGATCAGTCTTTTGAAGTTTTTGATAATATCCTATTTAGCCCTCGAGTTTATTCTCCTAGACTTTCAATGGTTAGTGTTGGAGGTGCCGGTGTTGGAGGTGTTGGAGGTGGAGGGGATGGTGGACAAGAAAATATACCAGTTCGTCCTCCAAGTATTTTTTCCAAGTTCGATGCTAGATATGATCCCTTAACTCTTCCCACTATCCTACATGATTTACCTGAAAATTGCATGAAGAGCCTCCCTAAATTCACAGGTGAAGGGGATTTGATAGAAACAGAGCATATAATATTTTTTGACCAATTCATTGATATCCTTGGTATTGAGCATGAAGATGTTTACATGAGACTGTTAGTACAAACTTTTTAAGGACAGGTAAGAACTTGGTTCAAAGGACTTTTAGTGGACTCTATACCATCATATAATGATCTAGAAACTTCCTTCTTAAGGCAATGGGGTGAGAAAAAAGACCATCTATATTACTTAATTGAATTCAGAGCCTTGAGAAAGTAAACATCTAAAACATTCCTAGAGTTTATTCAAATATTTAATAAACTTTATCACAATATCCTGGATAAATTTAAACCTTCTCAGTCAACTGCAAAAGTCACTTTTGCAGGAGCTTTTGATTCTGATTTCGCTCTCCTTTTGAGAGAAATAAGATCCACTCTTTTAGTAGGGATGCAAGATGATGCTATAGAGATTCAATCCAATATGATGGCATCTAGAAAGTTGAAAACTAAATTTGATATCAGAACAAGAACACCCATGCATTTTAAAGAATAGGTAGGGCCCTCTGGCTCTGGAAAAATTTCTTCAGAAGAAAAAATGGATGAGATGGAAAAAATTATTAAAGACTTATAAAATAAAATTTTCAGGATGGAAATAGAAAAATCCAAACCTGGTTCATATGCTAGAAATCAATTCAGGAGAAATCCTAACATAAATCCTTAGATACAACAAAGGAAAATAAAAAATGAGGAACAGAATATTCAAGCTCCTTTTAAAACTAAGAATCTCATATAGGTAGATGAGGTGCAATATTATGACGAAATAGATGAAGATCTAAACAACCTTAGTGATAATGATCTTGAGCCTCACCTAACCAAACATGATTATGAGAAATCCTTGGATCTGGAATCTCTATTTAATCATGATGAAAATATCAACAATATGGGAGACTCTACATACAAAGGTCTCACTGATTCAATAATGGTAGGGCTCCAACATAAATATGATTTAAGGCCAAGAGAAAACATTTCTATAAATACTCCACCAAAAAATCTTTTATCTCGAAACAAATCAAATGAGGCAGCAGTTACAAAACCATCAACTGAAACGCAAGCTGCTTGAGCAAAGAAAGTTGAAACGAAAGCAGTACATACTAAGAAGCCATAAAATAAAGAGGTTGAAGTTCAAACTAGGGAAATTGAAAAACCAATTGGGACTTTCAATCTAGAAAATGAACTGAACAAAATTAAAATTCCAATGCCTCTAGTTGAACTTGCTAGAAATCCAATCTATAAAAGAAAATTGCAAAAGAAATAAAAAATTTTGATGCTGAATGTCAAGCCGATGTTATCAATTTGCAGGATGAGAAACCTGCAATCATGTTTGGACCACACATTGAAAATAGTAAGGATTATATTCCTCCTTTTTATATTATATTAACTATGCACAATCATTTACTACACAATTTCATGTTAGACTCAGGAGCTTCGCATAATTTGATGCCTAAGATTATCATGGAAAAATTGGGCCTTCAAATCACCAAACCTTATCAAGATCTATACTCTTTTGATTCTAGAAAGGTTAAGTGTCTGGGTATGATTAAATATTTAGTTGTAAATCTTTCTCAGGTTCCTGTGAATAGTATTCTTATGGATGTGGTTTTTGTTGATGTTCCTTCCAAGTATGGCATGAGTTTATCAAGATCTTGGTGTGTCAAGTTAGGAGGATTAGTTCAGTTAGACATGACATAAGCTACAATTCTAATTTTTGGTGGACAGTTTACTCGATTGTACAAAGAAACTAGATTGGCTTATACTATAAGTGACCCCTAAAACCCTAATAACTACCCAGTCTATGTTGTTAATAAAGATCTAGGCAATTGTATGTTATTCATAGATGATGATGTTGAAGAATGTATAGAAGAAGAAAATCAAAAAATAGAATTTTCAAAGAAAAACATAAATTTTAGAGACGGGATGTGGAAAATGTTTTTTGATGGTGCTTCATATTGTGAAGAAGCAGGAGATGGAGTTTTATTTGTGGTACCAGGTGATGAGTATTTCATTCCTTTTTCTTATAGATTACAATGGTATATTGATTATACCAATAATGTGTGTGAATATGAAGCTTTAGTTTTAGGATTAGAAAATGCAAGAAAATTAAAAATAAAACATTTGATAGTTTATGGTGATGTTGAGCTAATTGTAAAACAAATAAAACAACAATACCAAACTAATCATCCAATATTGAGGTCGTATAGAAATTGTGCCTAGGATATTATAGATAATTTATCCTGGTCTTTTAACATCCACTCTATTCCCAGAATACATAATCAACAAGCTGACTCCTTAGACAACGTTGTTTCAACTTTCATACCACCTATTTTTTTGAAGCTAAAGTATCATATTGAGATGAGACATCAACCTTAAATTCCAAACAATGTTCAACACTAGAAAGTATTTGAATAGATTATTTTAAAGTATTTGGAAAGTATTTGAATGTTCAACACTGGAAAGTATCAAAAAATCAAGCAGTTTATGGAAATGGTAGATGATTTTTCTGAGACCCACATTGATCAAGAAAATCATAATGATCTTGCTTGGATTATGCAAGAAGGAGAAAACCCAGAAAAATTCCAAGATAAAATTGCAAATCACTGAATGCTCTTACTTAAAAACAACCAAATTCCCATAGGTCTTATCCCTCTAGAAAGGTTGTTTGACCAAGATGATATACATTTAAATTCTACTTTGTGATCTCAACCTGAAAAAGTTAAAGATTGTAACGTAGGAACAAATGAAAACCCAAGATGGTCAAAATATCTAAATATCTTCCGACTCAAATAATGAGTAAATATGTTGAGTTGCTTAAAAAATATAAAGATGTTTTTGCATGGTCTTACGAAGATTTTAAAACATATGATACTTATGTTATTGAGCATAAGATTCCCTTAAAACATGTTATTAAGCCTTTCAAGAAAAAACTTAGACAGATAAACCCAATTCTTCTTCCAATAATAGAAAAGGAGGTTAAAAACCTCCTTGATGCAAAAATCATTGTTCCCCTCAGATACTTTGAATGGGTGGCTAATTTGGTCCCTATTAGGAAGAAGAACGGAGAAATAAGACTTTGTGTTGATTTTAGGAACTTAAATATGTCTTCTCTTAAAGATAACTACCCCCTTCCAAAAATGGACCATGTTTTAGAGAAGGTGGTAGGGGCTAACAGAATTTCTATGATCGATGATTTCTCGGGATACAATCAGATTGTTGTTCATGAAGATGATAGAGAAAATACTGCATTTACTACTCCATGGGGAACTTTTATGTATGATAAAATGCCTTTTGGTTTAATGAATGCAAGAGAAAATTTCCAAAGAGAAATTGATATCGCATTCGTTGGTGAGAGAGATAAGTTTGTTTTTATTTATCTAGATGATCTGACAGTTTTTTCTAACTTTAATGCATAACATTTGGTGTAGTTCAGGAAAACTTTTGACATATGCAGAAAATTTGGTTTGTCTCTAAACCCAAAAAAAACACACTTTTCCATGCAGGAAGGTAAACTTTTAGGGCATATAGTTTCAAAGGAGGGAATTAAAGTTGATCCTAAATGAGTTGAAGATATTGATCTAATTAATATTCCTAGAAATAGAAACGAGATTCAATCTTTTTTTGGAAAAATCAATTTTTTGAGGAGATTTATTCCTAATTTTGCTAAAATAATTAAATTGATTACAGATATACTAAAAAGGGACAATGAAGTAAAATGGACCACAGAATCAAAAGCATCCTTTGAACGTGTTAAGAAATCCATAGGAGAAGCATCGGTATTGGTAAGTCTCGACTATAAAAAAGAGTTATTAATATTCTCCTTTGCATATGAACATACCATTGCAACAGTGCTCCTTTAAAAAACGAAGAGGGATTCGAACAGCCAATAGCCTTTTTTACAAAAATCCTCAGAGATGCAAAGCTAAGATACGACATTCTTGAAAAACAAGCTTATGCGATGGTAAAGGATCTTAAAGCTTTCCAAACATATGTCTTGCACTCAAAAATAATTGCTTATGTACCAACAAATGCAATTAAAAATATCTTGGTTCAACCAGACAGCGATGGAAGAAGAGGTAAATGGTTGGCTAAAATTCAAGAGTTTGATTTAGAAGTTAAACCAACCAAACTAGTGAAAGGTCAAGGTCTGGAAAGGTTTTTAGCTTAATAGAATTTCAAACCTATTGGAATAAATAACTTCGAGTCTCATGATTCTCTTTTAGATATAGAAGAAATTGATGATCAAGCGCCTATTATTCAGATTGAAGATAAGTTGTCCTCCACATCTTGGTACACTGACATGGTTTCATATCTCCTTACTCTTGAATGTTCGAATGATATAACTCCTTCTAAGGAAAGAAATTTAAAGTTACATGCAATTAAGTATTGCATTATTGATGGCAAGTTATACTGGAAATATCCTTTGGGTTTCTTGTTATATTTTCTTATAGAATCTAAAACAAAAGGTGTCATTGATGAGTTTCATGGAGTATGCGGAGGACATCATTCCTGGATAGCAACAACTTACAAAATTTTAAGGGCAAGTTATTATTGGCCAAAATTATTCACCGATGTAAATGCAAGGGTCGGAGCTTGTAATTCATGCCAACTTTTTGTTGGTAAGAAAAATATTCCCGCCTTACCTTTAGATCCAGTAAAAGCAGAAGCTCCTTTCCAACAATGGGATTTAGATTTCAATGGAGAAATTCATCCACAATCGAGTGCTCAACACAGATGGATTTTGACTGCTACTGATTATTTTACGAAATGGGTTGAATCCATCCCAACTCGAGATGCTACATATTCAATAGT
Organism: Picea engelmannii; assembly: GCA_009831015.1. Classification (NCBI taxonomy): domain Eukaryota; kingdom Viridiplantae; phylum Streptophyta; class Pinopsida; order Pinales; family Pinaceae; genus Picea; species Picea engelmannii. The sequence continues at coordinate 243,689 of ML783506.1, forward strand.
GATAAAAGTTTTGGAAGAAAGCATCTTAGCAAGATTTGGTTGTCCTAGGAAAATAGTCATTGATAATTCTCAAGCTTTTAAATCTATTGCAATGATCAATTTTTGATGAAAATACAATATTAGTTTAAGTCATTCTACAGTCTACTAGCCTCAGGGAAATGGGTTGGCAGAATCATCTAATAAGACTTTGATGACGATAATCAAGAATTTTTTGACAGAAAACAAAAAAGCTTGGCATATACACTTAAAATATGCCTTATGGGAAAACATAATTGGCACCAAAAAATTTATAGGTATGTCTCCATTCCAATTAGTTTATGGTATTGATGTTATTCTTCCTATTAATATCACTCTTCGTGTGATGAAACTTTGGCAAGATGCAAATGAAGATCTGAACGATATTATGTAAAGAATAAATCAAATCATTAAAGTACAACAAAACAAAATAGAAGTGGATGATAAGCTCCAAAAATACCAAGATAACATGAAATCCCTTTTTGAGAAGAAAGCTAAAGACACAGAGTTTATTCATGGCGATTTAGTTTTAAAATGGGAAGCTAGAAAGGAAGATGTAGGAAAACATGGGAAATTCGATCATCTCTGGTTCAAACCCTTCAAAATTGCAGTTGTCGAGGGAAAAAACTCATTGTCGCTCGAAAATATTAATGGAGAGATTCTTGAGGCCCCTATCAATGAGCGTTATTTAAAACATTACATGCAATAGTTACTTTTTAGATTTCCATTGTATATATCGGATTGGATTGACATTGGAAATGTTAATTTTCCATTTTTCTTTTCTTTTTGTAAATGATCTGAGTCATTTGATCACTTGTTGTAAATATTTTCAATAAAATTATGATTGTTTGACTTCATTTTAAAAATAAATTTAGAAAAAGAAAAATACATTGCACTGTAAAATAAAATTTATCCGGTAGCTAATTAGGATAATACACATAGCATATTAAAAGCTTCTTGAGGATTATTAAAATAAAAATCATCTTCATCGCGTATCATCTCTATTCTACAAGATTATCTAATATTTTGTATTCACCCCTTTTGTAGAATACATGTTGTTGAACAGGAGATGAGGCCCAAGAAAAACTCGACACTCGTCTTTCCATCATTTTGATTTCTCTAAAAAATAGGTGATAAATAAATAATTTGCCTTGCTGAAAATTCCAAAGGAAAATAAGGTATGAGTTCCTAGTCTTCTTTATAGTCCGAAAAAAAATTTTAAAAAATTTGATTGAAATAAATGTGAAGGAAGTTTTTCTCATGATGATATTATCACCTGACCTTAAAATTGGATATGTAGAAAAATATAACTTGAAGTGTCTTGCTGATAAATTCTAAAGGCATCTCTAATATAAAAATAAATAAATAATAAAAAATAAATTCGAAAGAAGTCTGAACTTAATACACAAGCTTCTGTGGGATTAGGACATTTTTTTATTCAGATCCTCTGAATCCTTGATTTGGTTATTTTTTCCCCTCCCTATGTTCTTTCCACTTCATATTTTCTTTCTCCTTTCTCATCCTTTTAGTCTTCATAGAAATAAAGAGACTTAGCATGACTCTAGAAAACTCGAAAGCATATTTTCAAAACAAGATTAGGCGAAAATATTTACGTTCCTTTGATTTTGATTGAAAAAGTATGTCTAGGCTAATCCTGATAATTTTAGATCTGATATCATATTTTAAAACTGACAAACTCACTTAAATTTTATCTGTGAAATGATTAAAGTTCCCAAAACGTTTCTCCTATAGGCGAAGGTGTACTGAAAATTGGAAGAAAGTTAGTTTCAGAGTATTCTTAAAATTGTAGACAGACCTTCTTTTTCATTTTAAAAGATTTTAAACAGATATCATCCCTTGTATGTTACATACAAATTGATTGCCCCACTTCAAAATGTTAAAATACAAGAAAGATGGTGAAAGGAAATTCATAATTTGATTGCCCCCATCTTGTCTAAAAGAGATGATGAAAGGAAATTCATACATTAATTTCCCTCATCTCAATGAAATGAAAATTTGTTAATTGAAGTAGTGAAAGGAAATTCAATGGGAGAAATAGATAACTTCACCGGGGTACTAAATAGGCTCGCATGCAGTGAAGCAATATCTATGATATTTGTAAGGTTGTCATACATATCTATATATCATACTCTGTTATCTAATTCTTTTTCCAATGATATTTACATCTTGAACCAACTAGGGATTCCCTAAATAAATATGTTACGTCTGCTTAACCTTGAAGCGAACAAAGTCGGTCGAAGCCTGATATTTTAGTTAAAATTATTTTGATTATCTTAAACAATTCCGAAATCAATTTTAAGAAAGGAAATATTTAATAGCCTAACTTGAGATCAATCATGACGTGTGCTTTAAAGATTTTGGATTTGGATGAGTTCATTTTTTCTATGTATGATTAATTCTTAAATAAAACTAGAAAGTGTTTTTCAAACAACAATAATGATTCCATTTACCCAATAAAGTAACAGGGTATATTGTTCTTTCGTGCCTCACAGGGAGCCACAATCCCCAAATGGAGCCTATGTTAGAACACTTTTAATTTTGAACTTTTATTCTATTTTTTTTGCCTCTTAGAAACAATATTTCACCAAAAAATTTAGGAAATTTCCTTTTAATTAAATAAATCCTTGGTCGTTATATATTAATAAGGTGCTTACAATATCACTCGTCAATGAGTTGCACTAAGTTGATCGAACAATTCTTATGATCTAAAAAATTTAAAAGACACCCGAATTTTAAAAAATAAATACTTTAATGGTCACTTTGAAGCTTCTCGCTTCGAGAGTTTAAACAAATATTGCTTTCACAACTGTTGAAATATCAAAATGTCGAAGTATTGGATATCACAAAAAAGCTAAAGTGTTGCAAAGAGATAATAAAACATTTAATAACTTTAATTAATCATGATTAAGTAGTAATTAATCACTCCGTGATTTCGGTCTTTGGGAGATTTCTCTCGTGTTATATCTAAAACTTTCGAACGTTGAACCGTCGAAGTATGAACTGCACTTTTAAAACAAATGAGCTCCCAAAGCTCTGAAGCTCTAGAGTTCTGAAACCCGAAATAATATATATAACGGTTTGAAATGTTTACTCCGGGAATTTGACCTTTGGAGGGTTCCTATCATCTGAAACCCCCGAATATCGAACTTATGAATTACTTAAGGCTAATAAAATGTTCAAAACATGATTAATTAACACATAAAAGTGATTAATTAGAGATTAACTTCTCCAGGAATTCAACCTTTGGGAAATTTCTACCTTGTCACATTCAAAACCTCTGAACGTCGATCCATCAAAGCATTAATGACATTTATGATTGACTAAAGTTAACGGTTTGAATAAAGATTGTGAATCGCCGGGTAATAAATTCCATTAAATTTTTAATAATTTTTCTGTCAGTAAATCAATACGAAGATTGATAGACTTTATGAATAAAACATTTCAAATGTCAAGACATCTTACCATTTTCAATTAGAATTCTTCATTTAGTAAAGAGATTACCAACTTCTCTTGATACAAGCAGGTTAATTTAATTTCCCTGAGGATTATGGCACCATGCAAATCTGGGAAGAAGCAAGATGCATCAGTTGACGATTCCAATCCAAACACAGACGTTCTATCAAACACCACTTTGTGAATTACGAACACCGTTAATTCTTGGAAGCAGGTTTACGATATCTTAGAACATGAGATTATTAATTTTCCAGATGATTCTATCGAGGAAGACGACGAGTCCTTCTTAGCCAAGATCAGATTGGTAGAATAGTCAGAATTGCACAAGATTGTTGTACCACATAGGATTATACCCTATAATGATATGATAAGTTTGGCTCTAAAGCACGTCGACATTCAAACCAAAAGCGTCATCAGTTACCAGAGAACCTACAAGTAATGTATAAACTTTCTTCTACACCCAAATATACTTACAATGCAACATTTCTCTTGGATTGAGAGAAAATGATGCAAATACGGTAGAAATGGTCATGATATAATCAAGACCTGGTGGGGACATCTAGACAAATTCAAAACTAATGCTCATGGTATGTATTGCATGATGTCCTTAGATGCGCATATCTTATATATAGCCATGATGCTCTTCTATTTATTTGGGTACAAGAACCCTTCACATTTCTCAGTTGAGTGGTGGCGATAATGAATGAAGTAGCCAAGGGATATACTTTCAACTGGGATAAAATGTTGTCTGATAACATGGATAAGGAAATTTTTTAGTACCAATAATTGAAATAAAAAGGGCAACCTTCTCCTTTTTACATGGACTCTGTATATATCATGGATGTTATTTTCTTCATGACCCCATTCCCCCTGATGAATTGGAGTTGGACCCCAGCTAGTTCTGAGCCTATACATTTATACCACTCCAAACTATGGGAAGAAAATGATAAATATTTCTTTTACGAAATTTGTCATAGCGTAGTGGTACCTATTCATACAACTATCTATGCCACCCACCACCCAGGATTTCAGAGAATATTATGGGAAACTTAGGCACATTTGCAGACTGGTACATTGAGGAAATGTTTTCTTATATTAGAGTTTTCGGTTGTTCCATTCCTCCTCATGCCCTTCCATAATTTTTACCTAACAGGTTGATGTGTAGAGAAGTGGCATACCATATAGTAGCAGGAGGAATAACCAAGTAATTGAAAGTGGCTCGAAAAAGGTATGGCCAAATTTTCCCATTCAGGTTGGTATGTTTACATTGTTAGATTTTGGTCATACGAAAGTCGAGGTTGCAGCCTTGGAAGATGTAAAATCAGTTGACATCAAATTCAAAAGACATGATCCACATAAGGTGGTAGAGAATCATTTGGCTCAATACAACATGAAAATATGCATCCATGAAGAGTCTCCTTATGTGTAGATTTTCAAGGGAGCTAGATCCTATGAAGAAGTTCAAAATAGATTCCAGACTCTGCCTCTTGACCAACAGGCTAGTTTCCTCATCTTCTAAAAGCATGAATGAAAAAACTTGTCTAATATCTTACAAGTAGATTCAAGGCCCATGCCATCTTCAAAAGAAGCTAAATCCACAAAGTCTCGGCCAATTTGCTCCACTAAAAACAAAGCTGAAGAAGTTTTGAAGGGTTAAGACGGGTTATTTAAAGAGATAAAAATATCATTGTTAGTTCTAAATGATCAACAAATATTAGCCCAGTTTGAAGCTTTCATGAATCAGGGACAATTTTTTCCCCATTCAACACCAATTACTTATGTTGGCATCCCAAGCACAACAGGTCCAAAAAGCTCCACTGCAATTATCTCTCATATTCCCTCATTAACTCCATTAGTGGCCAGTTTTGGAACTCCTATTTTGGAGGCCATTCACATATATGAACTTACTCCTATATGGCTTGAAGAAATTCCTCCCTCAAGTTTATTTTTCGACAAGAAAAGGAAAGCTATTGTAAAGAAATAATGTCAACAAAAAGATGGAGTAGTTACTAAAAGGAAGAGAATATTGTATGATGGAAAAGGGCAATATGATCCTGAGTTTTCCAAGGAGGTTGCAGATTCAATAGGGGGCTTCGCCATTGCCAACCAATGTTCAGTGGATAATCTGACAAAGAGACTGCAACAAAAATCTCTCTTGGTAGAACAAATGCATAATGAAATGAAAAACATAGAATAGATTGTTAGGAGTAGAATGAATAGAGACATAGAGAAAATCAAGTTAAATTATCAGCAACAAATGAAATACAGGAGGAACTCGAGATGATTTACCAAAGTTCACAGACCAACAAAGCCATGATTACTCAGTTGGACGGTTCGATAGAACAATTGCAGGCCAAATTATTCCTGGTGGAGAATACAACAATAGACATCACTTCTTTCAAAGCATAATCATCTGAAATCAATGAGAAGATGGAAGTTGTCTAGCAGGATCTATATAAAAAGGTGGATACTATTTAGAAATACTATCAAGCAATAAATATTTCTCTAAAAAGTATTTATGTGAAAGAAAAAGATGTTTGTGTGGCTAGATCCAAGTTTCAAGAATTCATCATATGGAGGCAGAAATCCAATTTCCCTTGTCTTGCCCCTTTCTCACAATATGAACAAGTGAGGGGTGAAATGGCCTTGAAATTTTGGGAGACAAATCTGGAGGAAAGCAAGAAACTTGCCAGAGAGGCAAAGGAGGCTTGTCTAGAGACACTATCTTCTGTAGAAATAAATTTGGTTGAATTTGAAGGAAATGATATCTCAGATGCACTAGGGAAGATTGAAATAGAAATGAATAAGGAAAACTCCAGAAAAAATAAGGAAAATATTCAATCTGTCATCCAATAGATGAATTAGATTTATTTGCTCAAGATTAATGAGTTGTTGGTGAAGCCAAATTTACAGTATCAAATTACAGCCCAGGAAGTAAAGAATATCCATGAGAAGATGCCACAAGTACAAAAGAAGATGTTTGTCTTTGAATTGAATGAGAAAATTGAACCTTCAATATTTGTGGTAGCCTTGATGGACATGTGTACCCAGTTCAATGAACAGAGGAACGCGAGTGCATCTGGGAGAAAATGAAGGAACATATGAAGCACCAACACATCAAACTATAATTTAACAATATCTACATTATGTTTTTCCAATGGGATTGTATTCTATATTTAGAGAAGATATTGTGGAAAGTCCAACTACTTTTAGTTGAGACAATTTTTGTATAAATATATAGATTTTAGATCTATTCAAGGTTGTTTCTAGCCTAATGTAAAAGAGAGAAATTTTTGAATATTAATACAAGTGCAGTCAGAGATTCTAAGATTTGTTCCAATTGAGTTATGTGTTTTGTTTTTGCCTCCATGTCTTATGAGTTCCCTTCCGTAGTTCTTGAAAAGTGAATGATTACAATTTAATAATACGTCTGTTGTGATCATAATATATCAGAAGTCCATTCAGTTACATTTTTTCCTCTGTTATTACCGTGAGTAAAAACAAGACCTGTGACCTATGTGAATTGTTTCATTCTTAATCTGCTTTCAAGGGTACATCTTCTGTTTTTCTTCTACTACAAATAAGGTGAGACTTATTTGTAATTGATACCTTGCTTTGTTTTAACAGTTTTTTCAATCATTTCTACATCATTTGAAATTAAAATTACGACTTAGATAACAAGATACAGCCTTTGTACTATCTTATCATAAATTTAACTTAAAGATTATTTCTCAGAAAACTGAAGATAGAAGAAATCACTTATAAAATAGTTTATTTAAAATATTTGATGCCTGACATTATTCTTTGAGCCTAGAATCAATCTCAAGAACAACAAGTCCAAAAGGTATTTTCAAAAATAATATTTAACCAAACATTACTATGATAAGAAAATGAAGGATTTATTTGAACTTAAACTGGGGAGTATGAACATAGATGAGTATGAAAGGAGATTCTTAGAGATGTTAAAATATGTTTCTTTCATCAAGGATGAATAAGTTAAGATTCAAAGGTACCTAAGTGGGTTGCCATTATTTATCAGTGATAAGATACAATATGATGATCCCAATACATTGGAGGAAACCATAAGTAGATCTAAATTCCTCTATGATCATCATAGAGGAAGACCGACCTTCCAAAAAAAATTGGAAGACAAGAAGAAAGGTAAAATGGAGCAAAGGAAGAAGGTGACCAAGCCACCATTTTTAAAAAATACTTCTCAAGGAAAACCAACTCCCAAGGATCCTAAAATTATAGAAACAATGGGGAAAAGACATAGGAAGTAGCCAATGGAGTGTTGGAGTTGTGAGGGAGACCATATGTACAATAATTTCCCTCATAGAGGTGAAAAAGTGAGGATTTTTCACAATGCACAACAAGCTGGTACCAATGAAGACATGGGTAGAAATGTACCAAGGATCTATGCAGCCCTGGATAACAAACAAGATGAATTTTAGTCTCACGTGATTGAAGTGGAAGGTAAGATTAATGACCAACACATTGTTATTTTAAATGATTAAGGATCTATTAATAGTTATCTAGATCCTAATATGGTGGAAAGATTTCAATTGTCAAGTAGCAAGCTTGGTAAACCTTGGTTGGTGCAACTAGTTATAGGAGCTAAAAGGAAAATTAATCAGATGGTTAAGGCATGTCCAATGGACATGAATGGGCTCATAACAAGGGAAGATTGGAACATCATACCTTTGGGCTCCTATAATTGTCTCATTGGTATGGATTGGTTGGACAAACATCATGTTGTCCTATACTATTATAATAAGGAA
>ML783506.1:256828-273895 GCA_009831015.1 Picea engelmannii
ATCACTGCTTTCAAAGCACAAGCATATGAAATCAATGAGAAGTTGGAATCTGTCTAGCAGGATCTATATCAAAAGGTGGATATTATCAAGCAATAAATAATTCTATGAAAAATATTTATGTGAAAGAAAAAGATGTCTATGTGGCTAGATCCAAGTTTCAAGAATTCATCATATGGAGACAGAAATCCAATATCCCTGGTCTTTCCCCTTTCTCACCATATGAACAAGTGAAGGGTGAAATGGCCTTGAAATTTTGGGAGACAAATCTATAGGAAAGAAAGAAACTTGTCAGAGAGGCAAAGGAGGCTTGTTTGGAGACACAATCTTCTGTAGAAACAAATTTTGTTGAATTTTAAGGAAATGATATCTCAGAGGCACTAGGGAAGATTGAAATAGAAATGAATAAGGAAAACTCCAAAAAAAATAAGGAAAATATTCAATATGTCATCCAACAGATGAATCAGATTGATTTTCTCAAGATTAATGAGTTGTTGGTGAAGCCAAATTTACAGTATCAAATTACATCCTAGGAAGGAAAGAAGATCCAGGAGAAGCTACCACAAGTACAAAAGAAGATTTTTTCCTTTGAATTGAATGAGAAAATTGAACCTTCGAGATTTGTGGTAGCCTTGATGGACATGTGTGCCTAGTTCAATGAATAGAGGAATGTGAGTGTATCAGGGAGAAAATGAAGGAACATATGAACCGCCAGCACATCAAACTATAACTCAACAATATTTGTGTTTTGTTTTTCCATTGGGATTGTATTCTATATTTAGAGTAGATATTGTGGAAAGTCCAACTACTTTTAGTTGAGACATTTTTTGTATAAATATATAGATTTTAGATCTATTTGAGGCTACTTCTAGCCTAATTTAAAACAGAGAAGGTTTTGAATATTAATAGAAGTGCAGACAAAGATTTTAAGTTGCGTTCCATTTGAGTTATGTGGTTTCTCTGTGTCTCCATCTCTTATGAGTTTCCTTCTATAGTTCTTGAAAAGTGAATGATTACAATTTAGTAATACGTCTACTTTAATCATAATATATCAGAAGTCCATTCAGTTATAGTTTTTCCTCTATTATTACTGTAAGTAGAAACAAGACCTATGACCTATGTGAATTGTTGCATTCTTAATATCCTTTCAAGGGTACATATTCTATTTTTATTCTACTACAAATAAGGTGAGACTTATCTGTAATTGATACCTTTCTTTGTTTTAACATTTTTTTCAATCATTTCTACATCATTTGAAATTAAAATTACGACTCAGATAACGAGATATAGATTATATATTGTCTTATCATAAATTTAACTTAAAGATTATTTCTCAGAAAAATGAAGGTAGAAGAAAGCACTTATAAAACTGCTCATTTAAAATCTTTGATGCCTAACATTATTCTTCGAGCCTAGAATCAATCTCAGGAACAACATCTTTTTGGCATAGTTGTTGAGGAACAGAGAAACGGAATCATTTTTCTCTAGGAGAATGACAAAGTTAAATTTTGGTATTTGATGGTGAACAAAGATTGAATACGTGGATAAGGCTCACTTTATATTTCACCTTGCGACTCCATTGTAGGCAAAGTTGGCATTCGGTCAAAAAAATACTAGGAAAAACCCAGACGAAAAGCAGACTATGCTAGTTTCGGATCCCGAAAAGTTATTGAAACCAAAGGGATATCTCAGAAAAACTTCTACATCAAAAGGTAAGATATACCAACCTAGGGTTACGCAAGTTAATGTTAATATTCTAGCTTAAGAACAAATTATTAAAGAAAAATATAAACAAGTGCATTCTGCAAAAGCATCAACAAGTAAATCTGAAGTTAAATTAGAAACTCTGGAAGGAATTATTCCTTACATAAAATTTGAGATTATCCAGACCACCCCTACCTCATTAATAGATACTTTTACCAGTGAAAACAAAGAATCCATTTCAATCCCTACTATCATTTGTACACATCTGATTCTTTCTCTTCTCAGAGTAAAAGTTTATGTTTCGAAAAACCCTAAAGATTGCTTTTTATACTCAGATTCATCCCCTGTTGTTATTCCTATTTATACATCTGGTAAATCTGAGAGACCAAGTTCAAGTTCTCTTTTTCCCCCTCATTTAGATATTTCATCACCTTACGATCATCTATCTGAACATCGTTCACACCATCCTAAAGTAGTAAAGAGTTCAGTAGATCAGTCTTTTGAAGTTTTTGATAATATCCTATTTAGCCCTCGAGTTTATTCTCCTAGACTTTCAATGGTTAGTGTTGGAGGTGCCGGTGTTGGAGGTGTTGGAGGTGGAGGGGATGGTGGACAAGAAAATATACCAGTTCGTCCTCCAAGTATTTTTTCCAAGTTCGATGCTAGATATGATCCCTTAACTCTTCCCACTATCCTACATGATTTACCTGAAAATTGCATGAAGAGCCTCCCTAAATTCACAGGTGAAGGGGATTTGATAGAAACAGAGCATATAATATTTTTTGACCAATTCATTGATATCCTTGGTATTGAGCATGAAGATGTTTACATGAGACTGTTAGTACAAACTTTTTAAGGACAGGTAAGAACTTGGTTCAAAGGACTTTTAGTGGACTCTATACCATCATATAATGATCTAGAAACTTCCTTCTTAAGGCAATGGGGTGAGAAAAAAGACCATCTATATTACTTAATTGAATTCAGAGCCTTGAGAAAGTAAACATCTAAAACATTCCTAGAGTTTATTCAAATATTTAATAAACTTTATCACAATATCCTGGATAAATTTAAACCTTCTCAGTCAACTGCAAAAGTCACTTTTGCAGGAGCTTTTGATTCTGATTTCGCTCTCCTTTTGAGAGAAATAAGATCCACTCTTTTAGTAGGGATGCAAGATGATGCTATAGAGATTCAATCCAATATGATGGCATCTAGAAAGTTGAAAACTAAATTTGATATCAGAACAAGAACACCCATGCATTTTAAAGAATAGGTAGGGCCCTCTGGCTCTGGAAAAATTTCTTCAGAAGAAAAAATGGATGAGATGGAAAAAATTATTAAAGACTTATAAAATAAAATTTTCAGGATGGAAATAGAAAAATCCAAACCTGGTTCATATGCTAGAAATCAATTCAGGAGAAATCCTAACATAAATCCTTAGATACAACAAAGGAAAATAAAAAATGAGGAACAGAATATTCAAGCTCCTTTTAAAACTAAGAATCTCATATAGGTAGATGAGGTGCAATATTATGACGAAATAGATGAAGATCTAAACAACCTTAGTGATAATGATCTTGAGCCTCACCTAACCAAACATGATTATGAGAAATCCTTGGATCTGGAATCTCTATTTAATCATGATGAAAATATCAACAATATGGGAGACTCTACATACAAAGGTCTCACTGATTCAATAATGGTAGGGCTCCAACATAAATATGATTTAAGGCCAAGAGAAAACATTTCTATAAATACTCCACCAAAAAATCTTTTATCTCGAAACAAATCAAATGAGGCAGCAGTTACAAAACCATCAACTGAAACGCAAGCTGCTTGAGCAAAGAAAGTTGAAACGAAAGCAGTACATACTAAGAAGCCATAAAATAAAGAGGTTGAAGTTCAAACTAGGGAAATTGAAAAACCAATTGGGACTTTCAATCTAGAAAATGAACTGAACAAAATTAAAATTCCAATGCCTCTAGTTGAACTTGCTAGAAATCCAATCTATAAAAGAAAATTGCAAAAGAAATAAAAAATTTTGATGCTGAATGTCAAGCCGATGTTATCAATTTGCAGGATGAGAAACCTGCAATCATGTTTGGACCACACATTGAAAATAGTAAGGATTATATTCCTCCTTTTTATATTATATTAACTATGCACAATCATTTACTACACAATTTCATGTTAGACTCAGGAGCTTCGCATAATTTGATGCCTAAGATTATCATGGAAAAATTGGGCCTTCAAATCACCAAACCTTATCAAGATCTATACTCTTTTGATTCTAGAAAGGTTAAGTGTCTGGGTATGATTAAATATTTAGTTGTAAATCTTTCTCAGGTTCCTGTGAATAGTATTCTTATGGATGTGGTTTTTGTTGATGTTCCTTCCAAGTATGGCATGAGTTTATCAAGATCTTGGTGTGTCAAGTTAGGAGGATTAGTTCAGTTAGACATGACATAAGCTACAATTCTAATTTTTGGTGGACAGTTTACTCGATTGTACAAAGAAACTAGATTGGCTTATACTATAAGTGACCCCTAAAACCCTAATAACTACCCAGTCTATGTTGTTAATAAAGATCTAGGCAATTGTATGTTATTCATAGATGATGATGTTGAAGAATGTATAGAAGAAGAAAATCAAAAAATAGAATTTTCAAAGAAAAACATAAATTTTAGAGACGGGATGTGGAAAATGTTTTTTGATGGTGCTTCATATTGTGAAGAAGCAGGAGATGGAGTTTTATTTGTGGTACCAGGTGATGAGTATTTCATTCCTTTTTCTTATAGATTACAATGGTATATTGATTATACCAATAATGTGTGTGAATATGAAGCTTTAGTTTTAGGATTAGAAAATGCAAGAAAATTAAAAATAAAACATTTGATAGTTTATGGTGATGTTGAGCTAATTGTAAAACAAATAAAACAACAATACCAAACTAATCATCCAATATTGAGGTCGTATAGAAATTGTGCCTAGGATATTATAGATAATTTATCCTGGTCTTTTAACATCCACTCTATTCCCAGAATACATAATCAACAAGCTGACTCCTTAGACAACGTTGTTTCAACTTTCATACCACCTATTTTTTTGAAGCTAAAGTATCATATTGAGATGAGACATCAACCTTAAATTCCAAACAATGTTCAACACTAGAAAGTATTTGAATAGATTATTTTAAAGTATTTGGAAAGTATTTGAATGTTCAACACTGGAAAGTATCAAAAAATCAAGCAGTTTATGGAAATGGTAGATGATTTTTCTGAGACCCACATTGATCAAGAAAATCATAATGATCTTGCTTGGATTATGCAAGAAGGAGAAAACCCAGAAAAATTCCAAGATAAAATTGCAAATCACTGAATGCTCTTACTTAAAAACAACCAAATTCCCATAGGTCTTATCCCTCTAGAAAGGTTGTTTGACCAAGATGATATACATTTAAATTCTACTTTGTGATCTCAACCTGAAAAAGTTAAAGATTGTAACGTAGGAACAAATGAAAACCCAAGATGGTCAAAATATCTAAATATCTTCCGACTCAAATAATGAGTAAATATGTTGAGTTGCTTAAAAAATATAAAGATGTTTTTGCATGGTCTTACGAAGATTTTAAAACATATGATACTTATGTTATTGAGCATAAGATTCCCTTAAAACATGTTATTAAGCCTTTCAAGAAAAAACTTAGACAGATAAACCCAATTCTTCTTCCAATAATAGAAAAGGAGGTTAAAAACCTCCTTGATGCAAAAATCATTGTTCCCCTCAGATACTTTGAATGGGTGGCTAATTTGGTCCCTATTAGGAAGAAGAACGGAGAAATAAGACTTTGTGTTGATTTTAGGAACTTAAATATGTCTTCTCTTAAAGATAACTACCCCCTTCCAAAAATGGACCATGTTTTAGAGAAGGTGGTAGGGGCTAACAGAATTTCTATGATCGATGATTTCTCGGGATACAATCAGATTGTTGTTCATGAAGATGATAGAGAAAATACTGCATTTACTACTCCATGGGGAACTTTTATGTATGATAAAATGCCTTTTGGTTTAATGAATGCAAGAGAAAATTTCCAAAGAGAAATTGATATCGCATTCGTTGGTGAGAGAGATAAGTTTGTTTTTATTTATCTAGATGATCTGACAGTTTTTTCTAACTTTAATGCATAACATTTGGTGTAGTTCAGGAAAACTTTTGACATATGCAGAAAATTTGGTTTGTCTCTAAACCCAAAAAAAACACACTTTTCCATGCAGGAAGGTAAACTTTTAGGGCATATAGTTTCAAAGGAGGGAATTAAAGTTGATCCTAAATGAGTTGAAGATATTGATCTAATTAATATTCCTAGAAATAGAAACGAGATTCAATCTTTTTTTGGAAAAATCAATTTTTTGAGGAGATTTATTCCTAATTTTGCTAAAATAATTAAATTGATTACAGATATACTAAAAAGGGACAATGAAGTAAAATGGACCACAGAATCAAAAGCATCCTTTGAACGTGTTAAGAAATCCATAGGAGAAGCATCGGTATTGGTAAGTCTCGACTATAAAAAAGAGTTATTAATATTCTCCTTTGCATATGAACATACCATTGCAACAGTGCTCCTTTAAAAAACGAAGAGGGATTCGAACAGCCAATAGCCTTTTTTACAAAAATCCTCAGAGATGCAAAGCTAAGATACGACATTCTTGAAAAACAAGCTTATGCGATGGTAAAGGATCTTAAAGCTTTCCAAACATATGTCTTGCACTCAAAAATAATTGCTTATGTACCAACAAATGCAATTAAAAATATCTTGGTTCAACCAGACAGCGATGGAAGAAGAGGTAAATGGTTGGCTAAAATTCAAGAGTTTGATTTAGAAGTTAAACCAACCAAACTAGTGAAAGGTCAAGGTCTGGAAAGGTTTTTAGCTTAATAGAATTTCAAACCTATTGGAATAAATAACTTCGAGTCTCATGATTCTCTTTTAGATATAGAAGAAATTGATGATCAAGCGCCTATTATTCAGATTGAAGATAAGTTGTCCTCCACATCTTGGTACACTGACATGGTTTCATATCTCCTTACTCTTGAATGTTCGAATGATATAACTCCTTCTAAGGAAAGAAATTTAAAGTTACATGCAATTAAGTATTGCATTATTGATGGCAAGTTATACTGGAAATATCCTTTGGGTTTCTTGTTATATTTTCTTATAGAATCTAAAACAAAAGGTGTCATTGATGAGTTTCATGGAGTATGCGGAGGACATCATTCCTGGATAGCAACAACTTACAAAATTTTAAGGGCAAGTTATTATTGGCCAAAATTATTCACCGATGTAAATGCAAGGGTCGGAGCTTGTAATTCATGCCAACTTTTTGTTGGTAAGAAAAATATTCCCGCCTTACCTTTAGATCCAGTAAAAGCAGAAGCTCCTTTCCAACAATGGGATTTAGATTTCAATGGAGAAATTCATCCACAATCGAGTGCTCAACACAGATGGATTTTGACTGCTACTGATTATTTTACGAAATGGGTTGAATCCATCCCAACTCGAGATGCTACATATTCAATAGTGATAAAAGTTTTGGAAGAAAGCATCTTAGCAAGATTTGGTTGTCCTAGGAAAATAGTCATTGATAATTCTCAAGCTTTTAAATCTATTGCAATGATCAATTTTTGATGAAAATACAATATTAGTTTAAGTCATTCTACAGTCTACTAGCCTCAGGGAAATGGGTTGGCAGAATCATCTAATAAGACTTTGATGACGATAATCAAGAATTTTTTGACAGAAAACAAAAAAGCTTGGCATATACACTTAAAATATGCCTTATGGGAAAACATAATTGGCACCAAAAAATTTATAGGTATGTCTCCATTCCAATTAGTTTATGGTATTGATGTTATTCTTCCTATTAATATCACTCTTCGTGTGATGAAACTTTGGCAAGATGCAAATGAAGATCTGAACGATATTATGTAAAGAATAAATCAAATCATTAAAGTACAACAAAACAAAATAGAAGTGGATGATAAGCTCCAAAAATACCAAGATAACATGAAATCCCTTTTTGAGAAGAAAGCTAAAGACACAGAGTTTATTCATGGCGATTTAGTTTTAAAATGGGAAGCTAGAAAGGAAGATGTAGGAAAACATGGGAAATTCGATCATCTCTGGTTCAAACCCTTCAAAATTGCAGTTGTCGAGGGAAAAAACTCATTGTCGCTCGAAAATATTAATGGAGAGATTCTTGAGGCCCCTATCAATGAGCGTTATTTAAAACATTACATGCAATAGTTACTTTTTAGATTTCCATTGTATATATCGGATTGGATTGACATTGGAAATGTTAATTTTCCATTTTTCTTTTCTTTTTGTAAATGATCTGAGTCATTTGATCACTTGTTGTAAATATTTTCAATAAAATTATGATTGTTTGACTTCATTTTAAAAATAAATTTAGAAAAAGAAAAATACATTGCACTGTAAAATAAAATTTATCCGGTAGCTAATTAGGATAATACACATAGCATATTAAAAGCTTCTTGAGGATTATTAAAATAAAAATCATCTTCATCGCGTATCATCTCTATTCTACAAGATTATCTAATATTTTGTATTCACCCCTTTTGTAGAATACATGTTGTTGAACAGGAGATGAGGCCCAAGAAAAACTCGACACTCGTCTTTCCATCATTTTGATTTCTCTAAAAAATAGGTGATAAATAAATAATTTGCCTTGCTGAAAATTCCAAAGGAAAATAAGGTATGAGTTCCTAGTCTTCTTTATAGTCCGAAAAAAAATTTTAAAAAATTTGATTGAAATAAATGTGAAGGAAGTTTTTCTCATGATGATATTATCACCTGACCTTAAAATTGGATATGTAGAAAAATATAACTTGAAGTGTCTTGCTGATAAATTCTAAAGGCATCTCTAATATAAAAATAAATAAATAATAAAAAATAAATTCGAAAGAAGTCTGAACTTAATACACAAGCTTCTGTGGGATTAGGACATTTTTTTATTCAGATCCTCTGAATCCTTGATTTGGTTATTTTTTCCCCTCCCTATGTTCTTTCCACTTCATATTTTCTTTCTCCTTTCTCATCCTTTTAGTCTTCATAGAAATAAAGAGACTTAGCATGACTCTAGAAAACTCGAAAGCATATTTTCAAAACAAGATTAGGCGAAAATATTTACGTTCCTTTGATTTTGATTGAAAAAGTATGTCTAGGCTAATCCTGATAATTTTAGATCTGATATCATATTTTAAAACTGACAAACTCACTTAAATTTTATCTGTGAAATGATTAAAGTTCCCAAAACGTTTCTCCTATAGGCGAAGGTGTA
This sequence comes from Picea engelmannii, assembly GCA_009831015.1. NCBI lineage: Eukaryota > Viridiplantae > Streptophyta > Pinopsida > Pinales > Pinaceae > Picea > Picea engelmannii. Next base: position 265,891 of record ML783506.1, read on the forward strand.
CTGAAAATTGGAAGAAAGTTAGTTTCAGAGTATTCTTAAAATTGTAGACAGACCTTCTTTTTCATTTTAAAAGATTTTAAACAGATATCATCCCTTGTATGTTACATACAAATTGATTGCCCCACTTCAAAATGTTAAAATACAAGAAAGATGGTGAAAGGAAATTCATAATTTGATTGCCCCCATCTTGTCTAAAAGAGATGATGAAAGGAAATTCATACATTAATTTCCCTCATCTCAATGAAATGAAAATTTGTTAATTGAAGTAGTGAAAGGAAATTCAATGGGAGAAATAGATAACTTCACCGGGGTACTAAATAGGCTCGCATGCAGTGAAGCAATATCTATGATATTTGTAAGGTTGTCATACATATCTATATATCATACTCTGTTATCTAATTCTTTTTCCAATGATATTTACATCTTGAACCAACTAGGGATTCCCTAAATAAATATGTTACGTCTGCTTAACCTTGAAGCGAACAAAGTCGGTCGAAGCCTGATATTTTAGTTAAAATTATTTTGATTATCTTAAACAATTCCGAAATCAATTTTAAGAAAGGAAATATTTAATAGCCTAACTTGAGATCAATCATGACGTGTGCTTTAAAGATTTTGGATTTGGATGAGTTCATTTTTTCTATGTATGATTAATTCTTAAATAAAACTAGAAAGTGTTTTTCAAACAACAATAATGATTCCATTTACCCAATAAAGTAACAGGGTATATTGTTCTTTCGTGCCTCACAGGGAGCCACAATCCCCAAATGGAGCCTATGTTAGAACACTTTTAATTTTGAACTTTTATTCTATTTTTTTTGCCTCTTAGAAACAATATTTCACCAAAAAATTTAGGAAATTTCCTTTTAATTAAATAAATCCTTGGTCGTTATATATTAATAAGGTGCTTACAATATCACTCGTCAATGAGTTGCACTAAGTTGATCGAACAATTCTTATGATCTAAAAAATTTAAAAGACACCCGAATTTTAAAAAATAAATACTTTAATGGTCACTTTGAAGCTTCTCGCTTCGAGAGTTTAAACAAATATTGCTTTCACAACTGTTGAAATATCAAAATGTCGAAGTATTGGATATCACAAAAAAGCTAAAGTGTTGCAAAGAGATAATAAAACATTTAATAACTTTAATTAATCATGATTAAGTAGTAATTAATCACTCCGTGATTTCGGTCTTTGGGAGATTTCTCTCGTGTTATATCTAAAACTTTCGAACGTTGAACCGTCGAAGTATGAACTGCACTTTTAAAACAAATGAGCTCCCAAAGCTCTGAAGCTCTAGAGTTCTGAAACCCGAAATAATATATATAACGGTTTGAAATGTTTACTCCGGGAATTTGACCTTTGGAGGGTTCCTATCATCTGAAACCCCCGAATATCGAACTTATGAATTACTTAAGGCTAATAAAATGTTCAAAACATGATTAATTAACACATAAAAGTGATTAATTAGAGATTAACTTCTCCAGGAATTCAACCTTTGGGAAATTTCTACCTTGTCACATTCAAAACCTCTGAACGTCGATCCATCAAAGCATTAATGACATTTATGATTGACTAAAGTTAACGGTTTGAATAAAGATTGTGAATCGCCGGGTAATAAATTCCATTAAATTTTTAATAATTTTTCTGTCAGTAAATCAATACGAAGATTGATAGACTTTATGAATAAAACATTTCAAATGTCAAGACATCTTACCATTTTCAATTAGAATTCTTCATTTAGTAAAGAGATTACCAACTTCTCTTGATACAAGCAGGTTAATTTAATTTCCCTGAGGATTATGGCACCATGCAAATCTGGGAAGAAGCAAGATGCATCAGTTGACGATTCCAATCCAAACACAGACGTTCTATCAAACACCACTTTGTGAATTACGAACACCGTTAATTCTTGGAAGCAGGTTTACGATATCTTAGAACATGAGATTATTAATTTTCCAGATGATTCTATCGAGGAAGACGACGAGTCCTTCTTAGCCAAGATCAGATTGGTAGAATAGTCAGAATTGCACAAGATTGTTGTACCACATAGGATTATACCCTATAATGATATGATAAGTTTGGCTCTAAAGCACGTCGACATTCAAACCAAAAGCGTCATCAGTTACCAGAGAACCTACAAGTAATGTATAAACTTTCTTCTACACCCAAATATACTTACAATGCAACATTTCTCTTGGATTGAGAGAAAATGATGCAAATACGGTAGAAATGGTCATGATATAATCAAGACCTGGTGGGGACATCTAGACAAATTCAAAACTAATGCTCATGGTATGTATTGCATGATGTCCTTAGATGCGCATATCTTATATATAGCCATGATGCTCTTCTATTTATTTGGGTACAAGAACCCTTCACATTTCTCAGTTGAGTGGTGGCGATAATGAATGAAGTAGCCAAGGGATATACTTTCAACTGGGATAAAATGTTGTCTGATAACATGGATAAGGAAATTTTTTAGTACCAATAATTGAAATAAAAAGGGCAACCTTCTCCTTTTTACATGGACTCTGTATATATCATGGATGTTATTTTCTTCATGACCCCATTCCCCCTGATGAATTGGAGTTGGACCCCAGCTAGTTCTGAGCCTATACATTTATACCACTCCAAACTATGGGAAGAAAATGATAAATATTTCTTTTACGAAATTTGTCATAGCGTAGTGGTACCTATTCATACAACTATCTATGCCACCCACCACCCAGGATTTCAGAGAATATTATGGGAAACTTAGGCACATTTGCAGACTGGTACATTGAGGAAATGTTTTCTTATATTAGAGTTTTCGGTTGTTCCATTCCTCCTCATGCCCTTCCATAATTTTTACCTAACAGGTTGATGTGTAGAGAAGTGGCATACCATATAGTAGCAGGAGGAATAACCAAGTAATTGAAAGTGGCTCGAAAAAGGTATGGCCAAATTTTCCCATTCAGGTTGGTATGTTTACATTGTTAGATTTTGGTCATACGAAAGTCGAGGTTGCAGCCTTGGAAGATGTAAAATCAGTTGACATCAAATTCAAAAGACATGATCCACATAAGGTGGTAGAGAATCATTTGGCTCAATACAACATGAAAATATGCATCCATGAAGAGTCTCCTTATGTGTAGATTTTCAAGGGAGCTAGATCCTATGAAGAAGTTCAAAATAGATTCCAGACTCTGCCTCTTGACCAACAGGCTAGTTTCCTCATCTTCTAAAAGCATGAATGAAAAAACTTGTCTAATATCTTACAAGTAGATTCAAGGCCCATGCCATCTTCAAAAGAAGCTAAATCCACAAAGTCTCGGCCAATTTGCTCCACTAAAAACAAAGCTGAAGAAGTTTTGAAGGGTTAAGACGGGTTATTTAAAGAGATAAAAATATCATTGTTAGTTCTAAATGATCAACAAATATTAGCCCAGTTTGAAGCTTTCATGAATCAGGGACAATTTTTTCCCCATTCAACACCAATTACTTATGTTGGCATCCCAAGCACAACAGGTCCAAAAAGCTCCACTGCAATTATCTCTCATATTCCCTCATTAACTCCATTAGTGGCCAGTTTTGGAACTCCTATTTTGGAGGCCATTCACATATATGAACTTACTCCTATATGGCTTGAAGAAATTCCTCCCTCAAGTTTATTTTTCGACAAGAAAAGGAAAGCTATTGTAAAGAAATAATGTCAACAAAAAGATGGAGTAGTTACTAAAAGGAAGAGAATATTGTATGATGGAAAAGGGCAATATGATCCTGAGTTTTCCAAGGAGGTTGCAGATTCAATAGGGGGCTTCGCCATTGCCAACCAATGTTCAGTGGATAATCTGACAAAGAGACTGCAACAAAAATCTCTCTTGGTAGAACAAATGCATAATGAAATGAAAAACATAGAATAGATTGTTAGGAGTAGAATGAATAGAGACATAGAGAAAATCAAGTTAAATTATCAGCAACAAATGAAATACAGGAGGAACTCGAGATGATTTACCAAAGTTCACAGACCAACAAAGCCATGATTACTCAGTTGGACGGTTCGATAGAACAATTGCAGGCCAAATTATTCCTGGTGGAGAATACAACAATAGACATCACTTCTTTCAAAGCATAATCATCTGAAATCAATGAGAAGATGGAAGTTGTCTAGCAGGATCTATATAAAAAGGTGGATACTATTTAGAAATACTATCAAGCAATAAATATTTCTCTAAAAAGTATTTATGTGAAAGAAAAAGATGTTTGTGTGGCTAGATCCAAGTTTCAAGAATTCATCATATGGAGGCAGAAATCCAATTTCCCTTGTCTTGCCCCTTTCTCACAATATGAACAAGTGAGGGGTGAAATGGCCTTGAAATTTTGGGAGACAAATCTGGAGGAAAGCAAGAAACTTGCCAGAGAGGCAAAGGAGGCTTGTCTAGAGACACTATCTTCTGTAGAAATAAATTTGGTTGAATTTGAAGGAAATGATATCTCAGATGCACTAGGGAAGATTGAAATAGAAATGAATAAGGAAAACTCCAGAAAAAATAAGGAAAATATTCAATCTGTCATCCAATAGATGAATTAGATTTATTTGCTCAAGATTAATGAGTTGTTGGTGAAGCCAAATTTACAGTATCAAATTACAGCCCAGGAAGTAAAGAATATCCATGAGAAGATGCCACAAGTACAAAAGAAGATGTTTGTCTTTGAATTGAATGAGAAAATTGAACCTTCAATATTTGTGGTAGCCTTGATGGACATGTGTACCCAGTTCAATGAACAGAGGAACGCGAGTGCATCTGGGAGAAAATGAAGGAACATATGAAGCACCAACACATCAAACTATAATTTAACAATATCTACATTATGTTTTTCCAATGGGATTGTATTCTATATTTAGAGAAGATATTGTGGAAAGTCCAACTACTTTTAGTTGAGACAATTTTTGTATAAATATATAGATTTTAGATCTATTCAAGGTTGTTTCTAGCCTAATGTAAAAGAGAGAAATTTTTGAATATTAATACAAGTGCAGTCAGAGATTCTAAGATTTGTTCCAATTGAGTTATGTGTTTTGTTTTTGCCTCCATGTCTTATGAGTTCCCTTCCGTAGTTCTTGAAAAGTGAATGATTACAATTTAATAATACGTCTGTTGTGATCATAATATATCAGAAGTCCATTCAGTTACATTTTTTCCTCTGTTATTACCGTGAGTAAAAACAAGACCTGTGACCTATGTGAATTGTTTCATTCTTAATCTGCTTTCAAGGGTACATCTTCTGTTTTTCTTCTACTACAAATAAGGTGAGACTTATTTGTAATTGATACCTTGCTTTGTTTTAACAGTTTTTTCAATCATTTCTACATCATTTGAAATTAAAATTACGACTTAGATAACAAGATACAGCCTTTGTACTATCTTATCATAAATTTAACTTAAAGATTATTTCTCAGAAAACTGAAGATAGAAGAAATCACTTATAAAATAGTTTATTTAAAATATTTGATGCCTGACATTATTCTTTGAGCCTAGAATCAATCTCAAGAACAACAAGTCCAAAAGGTATTTTCAAAAATAATATTTAACCAAACATTACTATGATAAGAAAATGAAGGATTTATTTGAACTTAAACTGGGGAGTATGAACATAGATGAGTATGAAAGGAGATTCTTAGAGATGTTAAAATATGTTTCTTTCATCAAGGATGAATAAGTTAAGATTCAAAGGTACCTAAGTGGGTTGCCATTATTTATCAGTGATAAGATACAATATGATGATCCCAATACATTGGAGGAAACCATAAGTAGATCTAAATTCCTCTATGATCATCATAGAGGAAGACCGACCTTCCAAAAAAAATTGGAAGACAAGAAGAAAGGTAAAATGGAGCAAAGGAAGAAGGTGACCAAGCCACCATTTTTAAAAAATACTTCTCAAGGAAAACCAACTCCCAAGGATCCTAAAATTATAGAAACAATGGGGAAAAGACATAGGAAGTAGCCAATGGAGTGTTGGAGTTGTGAGGGAGACCATATGTACAATAATTTCCCTCATAGAGGTGAAAAAGTGAGGATTTTTCACAATGCACAACAAGCTGGTACCAATGAAGACATGGGTAGAAATGTACCAAGGATCTATGCAGCCCTGGATAACAAACAAGATGAATTTTAGTCTCACGTGATTGAAGTGGAAGGTAAGATTAATGACCAACACATTGTTATTTTAAATGATTAAGGATCTATTAATAGTTATCTAGATCCTAATATGGTGGAAAGATTTCAATTGTCAAGTAGCAAGCTTGGTAAACCTTGGTTGGTGCAACTAGTTATAGGAGCTAAAAGGAAAATTAATCAGATGGTTAAGGCATGTCCAATGGACATGAATGGGCTCATAACAAGGGAAGATTGGAACATCATACCTTTGGGCTCCTATAATTGTCTCATTGGTATGGATTGGTTGGACAAACATCATGTTGTCCTATACTATTATAATAAGGAATTTACCTTCTTGGATAAGGAAGGAAACTTGAGAACAATTCAAGGAATTTCAAGAGTTGTAACTGTCACAGAAGTTTCATCCTTGAAGTTAAAGAAAAGATTCAAGAAATGATGTCAAGTATTTGCAACACATATGGAGGAGGCGACCAAGGATAAAGTGTCTAATATGGAAGACTATGCAGTTCTAAAAGAATTTGAATATGTATCTAGAGAAATTTGGGGTTACCAACCAAGAGAGATATTGATTTCTCTATCAATCTTATGCCTAGAGCAACCCCAGTATCCAAGACTCCTTATAGGATGAGTACACCATAATTGAAGGAATTGCAAATACAACTTGAAGAGCTTCTAAAGAAGATGTATGTACTCCCAAGTGTGTCACCTTGGGGTGCCCCAGTATTATTTGTGAAAAAGAAATATGGTACATTTAGGCTTTGCATTGACTTTAGGCGATTGAACAAGGTAACAATAAAGAACAAGTATCATTTGCCAAGGATAGATTACCTCTTTGACCAGCTAAACGATGCAAAGATATTTTCCAAGATTGACATCAGATCCGACTATCACCAGGTGAGAATAAAATAAGAAAACATCAATAAGACAACCTTAAGAATGAGGTATGGTCATTGTGAGTTCACAGTGGTGCCATTTGGGTTATTAAATGCACCAATTGTCTTTATGTGTTTAATGAATGGAATTTTCGGAAATTACTTAGATAAGTTTATCATTGTATTTTTGGATAACATATTTATTTACTCTAAATTTGAAGAAGAGCATGAGCAACAAACATAGTTACCAACTTAACTAGAACTCTACATAGTTCTCGTTTTCGGGGGGTCAAGTTTTTTACCCCATTTTTTAAAATGGTGTTACCAATAGCACCCCCATCCCTTTTTAGGTGGTTCTTTGATATTTTAAATTTTCTTATACATAATGTTTCCAATTTTTTTTAAATGCTTGTTTTTTCATCTATTTTCAAATTGTTCAATTTTTTTTCTCAACAGTGTTTTTTCATCTATTTTCAATTTTTTCTATATTTCTATTTTTTTTGGTTCAGTGGTTTTTTTAATCATGTTTCCATGCTCCATCCAATGTTAAAAATGTTGCACACCCTTTATTTTTTATAAATTAAGATTTTTCATATAATTATGTGTCCTTAATTAATTTATGGTTCCATACTTTTTAAATATAGTGGAAAATATCGTTTTTAACACATTTTTTACAATTACTTCAATACACATAAAACAATTGTCCTTAAATAAAATTATTTTTCAATATTTAGAAAAAAATATAATTCCATTTTTTTTTATAAATTAAAAACTAAGAAAAACAAAAGAATTCAAATTTAAAAAATAAAAGAAAAATTGTATATATATAAAAAAGAGATTAAAGAGAAACTTAAAATACTAACTAGATAATAAATAAATAAATAAAACCCAAAAAATAAAAGTAAAAATAAATAAATAAATATATATATATATATATATATATATATAGAGAGAGAGAGAGAGAGA
>ML783506.1:274257-285590 GCA_009831015.1 Picea engelmannii
TATATATATATATATATATAAGGTCATGACCAAGACACACCAAATTGGTGTATGAGACCCCCTTGTTTGTGTGACAAGGGACCCCCCTCTGCCCAGCGATTTGACAGGTAAAGTCTATGGAGGTATACATACCCTACCCCCCTCTGGATTTGAACTTGTGCCTCTTAAGAGGAAGCACATGTTCTTAACCATTAGGCTCATTATATATAACCATGTTATATATAATATAAATAAAGTTTTTAATTTATTTTTTTTAATTTTTAATGAAATTTTCCATTTTAATTTTTTTTCTTAAATATTTTGTTTTAGCTTAGGGAGTTTTAGTGTGTGTGTGTGTGTGTGTGTGTGTCTTTAATTGTAGTTGTTTATTTTATTTTATTTTGAATTTTTACTTATTTTTAGTATTTTTTTGGTTTTTTTCTCTCTTTTTTTTTAGGTTTCAAAGGATTTTTTATAAATATATATATAATAATAATAATAATAATCTATTTTGAGACCCCCTTGTTTGTGGGACAAGGGACCCCCCGATTTGACTGATAAAGTCTACTGGTAAAGTCTACGGAGGTTTACATACCCTACCCCCCTCTGGATTTGAACTTGTGACCTCTTAGGAGGAAACACATGTTATATATATATATATATATATATATATATATATATATACATGTTTTTTAGGTTTTTTTTTCCACATTGTTTTTAATGTTTTTTTTTTTAATTTGGGTTTTAAATATATATTTTTAAATTTTATTTTTTTTTATTGGAATTATGTATTATCTTGTGCTTGGAGTGATAAACTAAGATTTAAAAAGTAAGCATTTAAGGGTTGATTTTATGATTTTGTTTATAGTAATGATGATGTATTTTATCACTTTAAACAAATGTGTCATTTTAATACCTCAATTTCAAAATGGGTGCTACCTGCATCAATGCTTTTCAATTTGATGGTTGATTTTGAGGTTTTGGTTTTAATGGTACCAACTACTAAAATACGATTTCAAATTATCTAAAATTTTAATGTTTTGAAAAAAAAAAATCAAAAATATATTTTTTTAGGTGTTGATTTTAAGGTTTTTATGAGCTGAGTTTTGAAGGCCATATTTGAAAAATGTTATAATTTTGACCCCATTTAAAAAAATGGTGCTACCGATAGCACCACTTTTTGACTTGGGGGTTGATTTTGATGTTTTTTATGCAAAAATATGATATTTTTGGGCCAGAGTTCTCATTTTGAGGTCACAGTTATCATTAAGTCGGTAACTTTATTGACACTTAAGGATAGTGCTACAAGTATTGAAGGAGCATTAGCTTTATGCAAAAATGAGCAAGTTCTCATTTTACCAAAGACAGATTCATTACTTGAGACATATCATTTTAGAGAAAAGGATTGTAGTGGATCCAGAAAAGATAAGAGCCATTGAAAAATGGTCAACAACAAGAAATGTCTCTGAGGTGAGGTCCTTCATGGGACTTGCAAGGTATTATAGAAGATTTATTGAATGGTTCTCAAATATTGCACACTCAATTACGTCCTTTCAAAATAAGGGTGTGATATTTGAATGGACTCTGGATTGTGAAAATGGTTTTCAACACTTGAAGATTTTAATGACTGCAAGTGCAAAAATACTAAGGATTGTTAATCCAAATGAAGAGTTCATTGTATGCATGAATTCTTGTAAAGAAGGGCTTGGGGGAGTTCTAAGCTAAAATGGGCATGTGGTATGTTACGAATCAAGGAAATTAAAAGAGTATGAAAGGCACTATGCTACTCTTGACTTAGAATTGGAAAACATAGTGCATGCCTTGAAGATGTGGAGGCCCTATCTCATGGGTTAAATATTTGAGTTGAGAACAAACCATAGTGGTGTGAAATATTTGTTTGGAAAACCAACTTTAAATGGCAGGCACAACAGATGGTTGGAATTCCTCAGTGAGTATGAATTTGATATCAAGCATATCAAAGGTAAAGAGAACAAGGTGGTTGATGCACCCAATAGGAGAGTGCATGAGATACATGATACATCCATTAGCATGTATAAATCAGATTTGAAAGACATAATTTTAGAGGCTGCAAAATCAAATCAGCAATACATGGCAATAAATGGAAAATTTCAACAAGGTATAGTACAGCATCAAATTGAAAATTATGAGCTAAGAGAGGATGGAATCCTCATTTACGGGGACAAAATTAATGTGTCAAATAATAAAGAGTTGAAAAATATGATATTAAAATAAATGCATAATGTGTCTTATGTTGGGCACCCAGGTTACCAAAAGACAATTGCAGTTGTCAAAGCACGATACTATTGTCCAGGCATAAAGAAAGAGATGAATGATTATATAGCCAGATGTCTGGAATGTCAAAAAATTAAAGATGAGCATAGACACCCAACTCGTTTTCTACAGTCGTTTCCAATTCCGGAGTGGAAATGGAAAATTATAACAATGGACTTCATCGCTAAGGTGCCCAGCACTCCCAAACAATATGATTCCATCATGGTGGTGATGGATAAGCTTACTAAAGATGCCCATTCTATTACGGTGAAGTTAACTCACAAGGAAGATAACATTGTTGATATTTATATGAGAGAAATTGTTAGGCTACATGGTGTGCCTAAGACAACTATTTTTGACAGAGATCACAAATCCACATCAAATTTATAGAATGGATTATTCAAAGGTTTTCAGACAAATATGAACTTTAGCATAGCCTATCACCCAGAATCATATGGGAAAACAGAAAAGGTCAATCAAGTGATTGTGGATATGCTAAGGATGTATGTGATGGACAAACCATCAAAATAGGAATATTATTTACATCTGGTTGAATTTACCTATAATAATGGGTATCAAGCATCTTTAAAGATGATCCCATTCAAGGCACTTTATTGCAAAAAGTACAACGCACCAGTGAGACGGGACAACCCATTAGAAAGAGCAATGGTTGGGCCAAATTTTCTCAAGGAAATGAAAGAGCATATGGTGAAAATAAAGCAGAAAGTAAAGGCTACCCAATACAGGCAGAAAATCTATGCAAATAAAGGCAAAAATCATAGATAACTTAAAGTGGGTGACCATGTTTTCTTGAAAGTAAAGGCAAAATGAGGTTCCCTGAAGTTGGAAAATTGTTCAAAGTTGGCAACACGTTATTGTGGTTCATTTGAAATCCTGGAGAGGATTGGTCATGTTGCATACATGCTTGCACTACCTGCATCCATGTGCATTCATAATGTATTCCATGTATCTTTTCTTAAAAATGGTGTACTTGATGTTAATCATGTCATTGATTGGAATGTGATTTATATGGAGTCAGAAGGCGACATCCAAGTGAATTTGGTTTTCATATTAGACCGGGAGATGAAGCAACTCTAGAATTGAGCCATATGGATAGGAAAGGTCCAATGGTCCTGGTATGGTCTTGAGGATGCCACTTGGGAGCACAAGGATGTTATGTGGGAAAAGTGCCCACATCTTTTTGAAGACTTTTAAATTTTGTATTGTACATGTGTATATAATGCACTAAGTACAATGCATAAATAAGGGGGAGGAGAATGTAATACCCCACGTTCGAACCCCAATTGTAAATGTAAATGTAAATGAAAATGTAAATGTACATATAGGTTGGTGAGTTGTTGGCACCCAAGTTTTGGGTTCAATTTTGCGCACACACACCAAGTGAGGAGTGCGCGCCCATTTTGTATTTTTGTGTGCACCTGAGTACATGCATGAGGATTTCCTTGAAGTGCGCATTGGTGTTTCTTTTGTAGCTGAGATATTTTGGGGCCGGAGAGCCTTTGTATATATGCATTGAGGCCAGAGTGCCTATGTGGTTATTAAGATGGAGAGCCTTGATGATAAAAGTTCATTGAGCCTATCTTTGTAAAATGTAATCACACTCATATATTAATGAAAAAATATCACTGTTGCATACCAATTAGACGAAAAGAGATAGGGGGTTAAACTCCACTAGAAAGGGAAAAGGGGGCTAAGATTTTAGGAAGAGGGGATAAGATAAGGGGGCTTAAGCCCAAGGGAATATTTTAATAATATTTCCAAAAGTATAATTTATGGGATATATATTTATCCTAAGTTCCTAAGGGATGGAAATGAGTCACCAAGTGGAGCTAAGATAGTTCTTAAGGTGACAAGTGTCTAGTTATAATCATGCAAATATATTGTTGGGCCTCAATGTATTTTGGGGGGATTATTCATGCATTCCTTCATCATTTAAACCATCACTCCTCTTTTATGCATTTGTATCTTGATGCCATCACATAACCTGTACTTTGGGATTCTTGTGTGGTGTTGAAGAGGTGGATTGTCATGCCCATGATTTTTTGAAGAGGCAGGTTGTCAGACCCATGTGCTATTGAAGAAGAAAGTTGTCAGGCATGTGAGCATTCTCTCCAGGTGAGAGGATTGTTGGGGATTTTTTCCCAAGGTGCCAAGTTGCAACTATAGGGCTCTGAGATTCCCTATCCGAATTGTTGTTGAAACCTTGGAAGGGAAGTGGGGCAGTCGAAGGACTGTTGAGAAGTGAAGGGAAACACTTATTGGGGTGGGACAAGAATGTGGGGAATGAGGGACTACAGGAAGTCTGCTAGAGTTGGAACCTTTGCATGATTATTTTGGTTATTGATAGACTTTAGCCTGGCTTAAGAATCATTTTCCTTGGTGGAGTTTAAGCCCCAACTTAGGGATGACCTATTGTTGAGAGTTTATGAGTGACAAAGTCTATGGATGGGAGGAAAGTTTGAGGTCTGCATGTAGGTGGTGACTGTTAATAAAAGATAAGTGTATTTTGTGTTCTTCTTTTAATTACTATGTGTTTAATTATCTATTTTTTGATATGGTTTTTTTCCTATATGATATTTCACATGAATATTTGTTGTTATTCTGCATAACGATATTCATATGCAGATGATTTAATTATTTTAATGGTAGAGTTTTGGATTTTTGGAGTGGCATTTCCCATCAAGGAGCTGGGGATGCTACGATTTCTCAGTACAAAGGCTTGTGGATATGTATGACAAGTGTGAAAACTTGGAGGATGCATGTAACGTGTTTCATGAAATTTCTAAACAAGATAGAATGAGTTTTCAAAGGAGGAAGAATTAGATATGGCGGTGATGGTGGCAAGCCAAGAATGGAAGAAGAGGGTTGATGGGCTCACTCGGATTCAAAGAAATGGTGGCTAGCAGTTGATCCACATAAATGTGGAAAATTTTGAAGGAAAAGTTTGAGGTGGAATCAAAAATTTTAATTATATGTAAATGGGCATACAACTGTAAGACCTGGTTAGGCATGGATACCCTCAGTTTTAAATTTCACCTGTAAAGTCTAGACATAGACCTAGGTGATAGGGGGGATCATGTCATATCTCCATATACCTTGATCTTTGAGGGAAGTTTGGCCAGTTTTGGCCATGGGAAAAGGGGGAAATGATAGGTCAAAAGTCGTGGTTTCGGGCACATGGTCTTGGTAGCCCATGGTTATAGAGCCCATGGATTGCATGTAATGAATATTTTAAAAGGTCTTAGGATACTCCATTGAAATTAGCATGGAGGTGAGAGGTGAAGAATCACTTGGATGGCTTGGTCAGATTAGGTCAAGGAAGTATATCTTTGTTGGTTATAGTGATGGAGTTAAGGGATGTAGGTTATAGGATCCTACTATCCACAAATTATCACTAGTAGATATATGTATATGGAAAAATTAGGAGTTTTTCGGGATCGCAAAGGGAGATCTATTTGAAAACTCAGGGAATCATTATATGGCCTAAGGTAACCAAAAAATGGTACAAGATGTTTGATTCCTTCATGGTGAGCCAAATATTCTTAAGAAGTGAGTATGATCATTGTGGTTACTTCAAAAGTTTCATTGGCGTATTCATTATATTGGTGATATGTTGATGATATGTTTGTTGCAAGCAAAGAATGGTCAATATCAGCAGGTTGAAGGCTCAGTTGGCTAGGACTTTTAATGAAGGATCTAAGAGTAGAAAAACAAATCTTGGGAAAAGAAGTATACAGAGATGGGAAAAATGGTAAACTTTGGTTATCACAACAGAAATTTGGTGAAGATACTGATGAGGTTCAGTATGAACATCATGAAACTAGTAAATATCCCTTTTATCTCTCCATTGTAAGTTTTCTTCATTTTATGTCCTAGTAGTAAAGAAGAAAAGGATTGTATTCCATGTGTACCTTATGCAAGTATAGTAGGAAAGTTTATGTTTGAGATGGAATGTTCAAATATTTCAAATGTAGTTGGTTTTGTCAGAGGACACATGGAAAAACCAAGTAAAGAGCATGTAAATGGGTGCTTAGGTATCTTATAAGTACGAGTATCACTTACAATGGTTGCATTGATTTAGCCTATGGTTATGTTGATTCAGAAGAGGTGGAGTGGTCCATACTAGAGAGAACTGTGCAAACATGTTCATGCAACTCGTATTGTTAGAGAAGTTGTAGGGATGTTTGGCTTCTCTTGGCTTGTAGGTAAGGTCATGATTGATTCGTTGGGCACGATATCGGAAAAATTGTTGTCAAGGTGGAGATTGTTGGATGATGACAAGACACACCTTGTAGTTACATTCATTTGGTTGTAGGTTTCTCAATCATTTGGCTTTGTGTATGCATGGAAACGCTTGAGATCTTTCTTGTTTAAATATGGAAGCCTGTGAGGTGCTCCATGAGACTCGTGTATTCATTTTTCCATTATTGACGAAGCAATAAATGATATCATTACCCCTTATTCATCTCTTGTTGTTTGTGATATGTTATCTTCTCCATTATTTTCTTTGTTCTTTAATCTCGGTGTTTGTAGGCCAATCCCAACACATAGAGAAATGCAACATCAATCCCCTTTATTGGGATACTTTTCCCCTTAGGGGCCAAAAATTCAATTGCATTATATATGCTTTGGTAGCTTTCACTAAGTAGACTAGGTAACCATTTGTAATTAAAGATTAGAATGGCTCAAATTCATGATGTAACTCTTCATTTATATTTGCATGTAGATTTAGAAAACAATATAGCAAGTGTTTCAATAGAAGTGAAGTGAATGGAGAATGGCAATGTCTCAAAGTTTTAAAAAAAAATTAGCGACAATGGTCACATCAAATGCTAATTTATTATTCTTAACAACCTTCTTTAATTAGGAATATTAAATTGCAAATGTTGTTTTTAACATATAGCTAGTTGGTGTGTGTTTTCTCTAGCAATCATAGGAAACCTAGAATTGAAAAGAATACAATGACTATTATTTCAAGAAATCAAATATATCCAATGCAATACATCATCCAAAAAAATAATTGATGCTCCTCCATGTCCACAATGTGCACACATGTTCCCTTTCCTACCCATGTTTCCATTTCAATGAAAATTTTCAAAAATTGAATGATTAGCGATGGCATGGGATCATTGGGCATCATTATTCCCACCTTTCTAGCATGGATTCTGATTGAAATATAGTAAAAAAATCAATCATAGATCATAGTTCCACTATAATTAGAGTTATATTCATGGTGGAACTCCACACCTAGGTTTTGGTCTTCTCTAAGACAACTTAGAACCTTGAAAATTCCAAAATATTCCCAATTCAATTGGAACTTTACCTTTGGTGGTTCACCAAACTCTAACATAGTTCATGTAGAAAATGGGACGATTTGATGGCCCCTTATAAAAATCTGAAAATCAAAAAGTGAAAATGTGTGTGTGAGAGAGAGAGAGAGGGAGAGAAAAACAATACTATTTCCATTAAGAAAGTCTACATACTATTTCAACTTATTCACATTTCACAATTCAATATTTCACCCATACTATTCAAAACTCAAGTTCGAATACTTACATCATTGTTTCAGAAACCGTCCATGACTCCTTGTCCTCTCACATCCCTCTCAGTGTTGCTTACTTCATTATTTAGGTGACCACCCATGCATCCTTTTCCTCTCACATCCCTATATACTCTGCTCACCTCATTGTCTAATTGAGGTGTCACAATGAACAATAAGCCCAACATATTTGCACACTATAAGACTTTTACAAATCTCAAATTCTTATTATGCACAATAAAATGTCTAATAGAGCAAAGAGAAAAAGATACCAATAATCAAAGAATATTGATATTTTATACCTTCAAAGTGATAAAAATTTTGATAGTTGATAGCATCGAAGAATTGTCCATGAATGTTATAAAGATGAATGTGTTAAAATATTGTTGATTGATTACTTTATCAGTCAAGATGGGATAGCTTAGTGTATGGATACAACAATGAGTATCAATCATAACACATGTGCACGTGGGAAATGTATTCTTTGATTTCCATGCACTATGGTCATAACCATAACCACGGGGGCTTCACCCTGTTGACCATAACATTCATTCATAAAGGGATGGGGGTGTGGGGTCTCAAGGGATTTATAGGTATTGGGGGTACAAATAGGGCCAGGTGCTATGTCACAATCTAATCTATTAGTCCTGGATAGATTATCTTTATATATCACCACCCTTCCACAATACATGCATTGACTATTATGTAGTTAATAGTTCTTACACCGCCGGAATGCATAACACATAGAAATTGTTAAAAAGATTATTTATTGATTATTCATAAACCATCCAAAAATAACTTTTTTTTTTAACATCACCACCCAAATTCACTTTATTGTTCTTGTTCCCTTTCATTTAAATTAATTATATATTAATTTTAATATTTAATATAAAATATTTAAAATTTGGAAAAGATTATGAATAAAAGTTTAATAGTTGATGAAAAAATCAATTTCAGTTCATGGAGCCTTGAAAATGCTAATTAATCTACGTATATTAGATGGGCCACTCATCAACCCTAGATAACCCACTAGTTAGTAGCTTTCAGTTGGAATATGAGATTTAGTTTTTGTTATGGAGCAATTTTAACTCTTTTTAATCTTCAGATTTTCTCAACCATAAGTTTTAAAGTTAACAAATTTAAACCCTAGATAACCCACTAGTTAGTAGCTTTAAGTAGGAATCTGAGATTTAGTTTTTGTTATGGAGAAATTTTAACTTTTTTTATTCTTCAGGTTTTCTCAACCATTAATTTTAAAGTTAACAAATTTTAACTCTTCAGGTTTTTGTTGGAAATATGCCAACGAATTTCCTCATGTGGTCACATGCACATGCACATGTGCATGCATGCAATCTACTTATGAATTGTTCTTGTAACTATGTGATCTATTCATGATCAGTCTGTGTAATTCAGTGATAGATGTTATCTATATGAGCATACCCATAGAGGTAGAGGCCAATGCGACTGCAAGTGAGCACATTGTGTGAGGAGAGGATGGTTGTATGCCTATGAAGGATATTGTAATTCTCCCTTGAATAAGAAGAAGACCGATAATCATTGCCCGTGGTTTTTTCCCGATTTTGGTTTCCACATAAATCACTGTGTCGAGTGTATGATTGTTGTGCTTGGTTTTATGCATGTTTGATCTTGCTTAGTTTATGTTATGGTTTTATGCTATGTTTTGCTTCCACTTCCCAACAAGTGGTATCAAAGCCAAGGTGAATTGATTAGGTGTCGCAGGTGAGCCAAGGAGAATTGTGTGCAGGTTTCCTGTGAGCGCAAAAAGGCATGAGATTGAATGAGTATCAGGTCATCAATGCTCCCTAAGAAGTGTTAGAGACACATTGACGCTCTCACACTTAAGAAATTTCGATTTTCAAAAAATTGACGCATACGGTTTGTGCACCAGAGAGCACCGACAAATCGACACTCCCCCATCCACACATAAGGAGCGTTGATCTCAAAAGTAGCGCTCCCTTTCCACCCATAGAAGAGCATTGATCTATAAGACAACTTTTTGCATGGTTTAAAAGTATTCGAGTGGTATAAACTAAAGTTTTGCAAAGGGTATGAAATGTTTCTTGTCTTATTAAGGGTGACATGGTCATGACCTTTAATGCTTTTTAATAAAACAAGTGGGTGAGGTGGAGTATAAGTTCGACCCATTATTAAAGAGTGAGTGGATGTTTAAAGGTGGATGCCATATAAAGACTTTTACAGGTGGAGTATAAGTTCAACCCATTATTAAAGAGTAAGTGGATGTTTAAAGGTGGATGCCATATGAAGATTTTTCATTGGGAGGATATTAAATATTATTTTTTAAAGAGTTGAATTTTTGTGGATTTGGTAAAAGGTTTTATTAAGGTATAAAAATATTTATTGAATATCTTTTAAAACTTTTTCACCATTAGTTTTGGGTTCAGTCTTTAAGTATAAAGTTATTTTTCTATCTAAAGGGCTTGGTTTTATAAGCAATGGTTTTGGAATTTTTTCTTCTGCTAATGGCGAAAGTGTAGAGTTCTAAGTTTGAGGTGGATAAATTTAGCAGTAAGAATAGCTTTTCACTATGGAAACTCAAGATGAAAGATCTTCTTGTGCAACAAGGATTGCAAAATGCCTTGGCTGGAAAGTCAAAGAAACCGGCAAGCATGACAGATGAGGACTAGGAGGATCTGGATGCAAGAACTCTTAGTACTATTCATTTGTGTCTGGAAAATGAGGTGTTGTTTAACTTCGTTGAAGAGACGACAAAAGTAGGTTTGTGGACCAAACTGGAGAGTTTGTATATGAAAAAGAACTTGTCAAACAGAATCTTCTCGAAGAGGTAGTTGTACAGCTTACGGATGAAAGAAGGTATAAAAATTATTGATCACTTGAATGTCTTCAATACTCTGATTTGTCAATTAACTAATATGGAAGTAAAGTTCGAAGATGAGGACAAGGCGGTTATGTTACTGTGTTCGTTGCCTGGGTCTTGCGATCATCTGGTCACAACTATGTGGTGTAACACAACAAATGCCATTGATTATGACGTTGTTGTGGGAGGTTTGTTCTCCGAGGAGATAAAGAAAACATACAGTAAAGAAACCTCAACAACATAAGCAATGGTAGTCATAGGTCGATCTACAAAAGGAGGGAAAGATCAGAAAGGTACAACCAAGTCTAAGTCAAAAGACAATAAGGGTAAGGAAAAATGTTGGTTTTGTGGAAAATCCGGGCATCTCAAGAAGGGTTGTTGGAAAAAACAACAAACATCCAAAGATGACTCCACAAAAGAAGCAAATTCAGCTACATGTATGGTTGATGAAGTTTTGTTTGCCTGTTTTGTCTCTCCACCTGTGTTCACATAGAATATGCAAGGAGGTGATGGTTGAGTCACCATGAAATAATAATAATAAAAAATGATATTTACTTTGGAGTTGTAGAAATTATTGATTGCATGTAAATGGGCATACGTCTGTAAGACCTGGATAGGCATGCGTACCCCTAATTTATCAGGTCA
>ML783506.1:285680-327708 GCA_009831015.1 Picea engelmannii
ATGTTGAGTTAGTCTTAACTTGGTGAAAGAGTTAAATCTGTTTTTAGGTTAAAGCAGGTGGTTTTTTGGGTCCATTTGTTTTGGGTATCCCGTGGTGTTGTGTCCATGGATTGCATGTAGTGAAGCCTATAAAAGGCTTGGTGAACTCCATTGCAAATGGGCTTGGAGGTAAGCGGTGAAGGCTTACTTGGCCGGTTTGGCCAGATTTGGTCAAGGTTAATCGAATGCAAATTTCGAGGTGGAGCAGTGTGACCAGTTTAGAAAGGTGGGTTTGTTAGAAGGTTGATGTGTTGGCAGGTCAATCAAGTGTTTGAGAATATATGATGAAGGTAATTTCATATCCATGGAACTTGGAAAGTATTGCAAGGAAGTTGGGATCGAATAAGCATGTTCAGTAATGCCAAGTTGTAGCAATAGTTGTGGAAAAAAGTGGTTGTGCTATTTGGTAACTCAATCACCATCGGTTGCAAAAGACAGGATGATTCAGGAAGAAGTATGAACAGGTAATATGGTAATTACTCAAATGTGAAATTATTCGGTTGTGATGCTTATGGTTTTTTTTATCATCTCTCTAAATAGGACCCAGATCAAATAAGAAGATCCTTGATATGGTGATGATGTTAAGGGGTGCAGACTGTGGGATTCTACTACCCACATAATCAACATGGATAGAGATGTATTTTTTGATGAATATCCTTTTATAAAATCAAACATAGTAAAATAAGAAAGGTTCAAAGCATGGTTGGTAGCAGAAAGGTATTTGGAATGTATAGACTTCCATGAAATTTTCTCACCAGTTGTTAAAAACTTGTTTTTATTCATGTTGTATTAGCATTGGTTGTGCTAGTACAACTAGATGTTAAAACTATTTTACATGGAGTTTTTTGGATAAGGGGATGTATATGGAACAACCAAAAGGGTTAGCTTAGAATCACAATAGAAGATTTGCTTGCAAACTCAAAAATCATTGTATGGCCTGAAACATGCTAGCAAAATGGTACAAGATATTTGATTCCTTCATGGTGAGCCAAATTTTACAAGAAGTGAGTATAACCATTGTGTTTATGGTATATTCATTATCTTGGTGTTATATGTTATGCATGTTGCAAGCACAAGCATGGTTGAGATCAATAGGTTGTCTCAATTGGTTAGGACGTTTGTTATGAAGGATCTGGGAGCAGCAAAATAAATCTTGGGCATGGAATTACATAGAGATAGGAAATATGGTAAGCTTGGTTATCACAACAAAATTATGTGGTGAAGATGATCAGGAAATTTAGTATGAATATTGTGAAACTCATAAAATCCCTTTAGCTTTCCAATGTAATTTTCTCCTCAGGTTTATGTCCTAATTGATGAAGAAGAAAAGGGTTATATGTCTCGAGTATTATATGCTAGTAGGAAGTTTGATGATTGCGATGGAGAAATGGTCAGCATTTCACATGCAGTTGGTGTTGTCAGTAGACACATGAAAAAATCAGGTCAAGAGCATGAAAATTGGTGCTTCAAACACAGAAGCACAAGTATCACTTACAGTGGTTGCAGTGATTTGGTCTGTGGTTATGATTCATGAGATTTGGACAAGTGCATCGGTCTATTAGACAGGTTATTGATGGAGACAGAATGGTCCATGTTGGAGTGAATCGTGAAGGCATGTTCACTTAACGGTATTGTTAGAGAAGTTGTGAAGCTGTGATGGTGTTTTGATTCTCTTGCAGGAAAGGTGATGGATGAATTAATTAAGGGCATGATATATCAAGTAAATTGTTGTCAAGGTGGAGATTGTTGGAAATATGTCAACGAAATTCCTCATGTGGTCAGATGCACATACACATGCACATGCATGCAATCAACTTATGAATTGTTCGTGTAACTATGTGATCTATTCATGATCAGTCTCTGTAACTGAGTGATAGATGTTATATATACGAGCATACCCATAGAGGTAGAGGACAATGAGAGTGCAAGCGAGTACATTGTGTGAAGAAAGGATGGTTGTCTGCCTATGAAGGCTATTGTAATTCTCCCTTGAATAAGAAGAAGACCGATAATCATTGCCCATGGTTTTTTCACAATTTGGGTTTCCACATAAATCACTGTGTCAAGTGTATGATTGATGTGCTTGGTTTTATAAGTGTTTGATCTTACTTAGTTTATGCTATGTTTTGCTTCAGCTACCCAACTGTTTTGTCAACCATTAGTTTTAAACCAACAAACGATTAAACTTAATTCATACATTTGTTTTAACTTAAACTAAGCTAGTTCATCTTTATTGATAATAAAAATATTTTATCTCATCGCCGCCACCTTTGTTAATAGCCTATAGAGACTAGCACAGTCACATAATTGTGACTGATTAACGCTGAAAGGCATATTCACTTGTTAAGAATGCACTTGAGCCGTCGTGAAGAACGCAGTGGAGCCGTTGTTGAAGAACGCAGTTAAGCCGTCGTTGAGCCATCGTGAAGAATGCAGCTACGAAGAGACACTTGGCATCATATATTACTACGCTCTGCCCAATATGAAACGCATGGATCGCTGAAACGCCTGAGGAAATTCGTGGTTAAAAATCCAAACGTGGTAATGTTAAATGTTAATCATTTAAACGTGGCAATCATATAGTGTTATAGTAATTTCTTAATATGATTAGGTAAATGTTAAAAAGTAAACAGGTTAACAGATGCATTCAAAAATACAAGGAGATTATGAAAAGTAAATCATATTCATTGATTTGGGAGGACGACTAAGAATATTCCAGCATCTTTAATTGTTAGCCATGAGATTAGAATTTTAGATTAAAAGATGATTAATTGTGCTCATTGCCAATAGGTATAAGCGTAATAATAGCCCGAGTGGTTGAATTACACATTTCTGTCGAATTTCGCCATCTTTTCCGGTAATCACATCCAACTCTATCAATTTTTCCATGGCGATGATGAAGTCTGCAATTTCCTTGTTCACAATATTATTGGCTTCTCCGTCTGTAAGAAGCGTGGCATCAGATGTGAAGAGGCCTCTCTTCTCTTGCAGATTGACGAAGTAATCGTTATCGAAAACCATCTGGCTGCCTGGATCCATGGCAACCGCTGTCCTTGTGTCTCCAGGCTTGCAGGCTGACTTCAGTTGTTCAGCGTAGTTTCTGTCGAGAGAAGGATCAGAGTCCCCGTTACTGCTGAAGTTGTACAGACGCCGGCTGAATGTACCGCAGTGAGCCACTCCTATGGTATGAGCTCCTGCAATATTATTAATAGTTAGTATCTCATCAAATCCAAATCCAATGTGTTTCACATATTAATCACTTCACTTTCCCCTTGTTGTTCAATATTTTTTTGGATTAGACAAATATAAATGTTGTTATTATTGATAAATTTTGCATAGAGATTTAATTTTCCAGCATTGATGTCAGAAATTTTATACTTGACATTTGAAAAAAAAACATTTTCACTACTATTTCACAACTATCCTTAAAGTTTTCCTAAAATATTAAAACATAATATGAAACATTCAGACAATTCAGATAATCCACTCTCCAAAAAAAATTCAGACAATGATCAACATTGGGTTGATATGTCAACAGTTATTAAAATCAAAAGATAGATGTATTCTGTAGAATACTTTATACCAACCTGAGAGAGTGACTAGATCTTGAACGTTGAATCCCTTGCTTTGAAATAGGGTTTTCAGCTGTGAGAAATTGGCAAATGGAGAAGGAATGTTTGCACTTGCTTCACTTGCCAGCGATACCTATCCATCTCTGTTCTCACTTCCCAATAAGGACTACCATGGCCGAGCTGCACAGAAACAAACGATTTCAATCTAAATTCAATTTGATCGAAATAGAATTAATTCCTTAAACTATAAAGTATACTATCATTATGATAGCCCAATTCTGTGATCCTCCTTCATTATAAAGTATACTATTATGATAGCCCAATTCTGTAATTCCTTAAACAGAATTAATTCCTTAAATTCAATTATGATAGCCCAATTCTTTAATTCCTCCTTCACTGGGTACTAATGTAATTCATCTCACCATATCCACGGCATCTCGTGTAGAGAGGGTCAGAATGTCTGCACAAGAAACAACTAAAGGGCAAACGTTCTCCAGCGCTTGTTTGGCATCGTCAATGACGTCAAATCCTCTTAGGTTGCCGTTTGGAGGTGCGTTTATTTCTGTTTGATTTGTTGCAGTTGAAGCCAATAACACGGATGCATCACAACCCCTATATGAGAATTGGAGTTATAAGGTTAGAGATCCCATGGTAAAAAATCTTCGAACTGAAGTATGTATTACGGGAAGAAAAAGATAAAATATGTCAAACAAACAACATGGTGAGGCTATGTTCACTTCTATATTATTCAATGAAAATGGATTACATCTTTATATAGGAAAAGACTCTCCCGAGTCGGTTACATGCAAACCAAAGACAACTAGACTCTTAACTAAGAACTGACTCTTAACACGTCTACAACTAACTCTCACAACTGAAGCTTATAACTGGTGCTTACACTGGCACGGCACTTACAACTGACGCTTTCTCTATAACTGGTGCTTACAACTGGCACTTACAACTGACGCTTTCTCCATTATTTCCAAGTCTCCCCCTTAATGGAGAATGGATTGACTTTTACACCTAACATCTCCCTAAACAGTTCAAACTTAATCTTTCCAAGAGGCTTAGTGAAAATATCAGCAGCATTTTCACTATTATTACAATACACAAGAGTTATTTCATTTGACTGCAAATTTTCTCGAACAAAATGATATTGAGCTTCAACATGTTTTGTCCTTGCATGAAAAATTGGATTCTTCGCAATATTGATTGAACTTTGATTATCACATCTGATCATCGTAGGTTCCTTTCATTCTTATCCAACATCTTGAAGAAGTCTTCTTAACCAAACAGCTTCACAAGTTGTTGCACACAAGACTTTATATTCTGCTTCAGTGGAAGACAAAGATACAGTAGGTTGATTTTTACTGCTCCATGAAACAACCCCGGATCCAATGTTGAACGCATATCCAGTGGTTGATCTTTGATCATCCAGATTGTCAGCCCAATCAGAATCTGAATAACCTGTCAACTCAATATCAGATGCAT
This sequence comes from Picea engelmannii, assembly GCA_009831015.1. Classification (NCBI taxonomy): domain Eukaryota; kingdom Viridiplantae; phylum Streptophyta; class Pinopsida; order Pinales; family Pinaceae; genus Picea; species Picea engelmannii. Next base: position 290,783 of record ML783506.1, read on the forward strand.
CAATATATTTAATACCATAATCAAGTGTACCTTTTAGATACCTAAGTACTGTCTTTGTTGCATTCCAATGGCTTTCATGAGATTTCATCATGAACTAACTTAACACACTCACAAAATATGAAATATCAGGTCTGGTTGTGGTGAGATAACTCAGACTACCCACCATCTGTCTATACACAGTGCCATTCACCTCCTTTGAACCATCATCACAAGAAAATTTCACATTCTGTTGCATGGGAACAGTAGAAGACTTACACTAATCCATTTTAAATCTCTTAAGTATTTCTTTGATATACTTACTCTGACAAACAAAAGTTTGGCCTACATTTCTCCAAACTTCAAGACCTAGGCAGTAATGTAACTCACCAAAATCTTTCATTTCAAATACCTTTGATAACTGCTCCTTGATTTCATCAATTGATTTCTCTGCATTTCCTGTAATTATTAAATCATCAACATATAATGAAATCAATACTATATACCCTTGTTCATCAAATTTGGTATACATATTTGGATCACTTTTGCTCCTCATAAAACCCTATTGAAGAAAGAAAGAGTCTATCTTTTCATACCATGACCTAGGTGCTTGTTTTAGTCCATACAATGCTTTCTTTAACTTACACACTAAGTGTTCTTGCCCCTTTTCAACAAGCCCTTCAGGTTGAGTAAGGTAAACCTCTTCCTTTAACTCACCATTCAAAAATGCAGATTTAACATCTAACTGATGCAGCTTCCAATGGTACTTTGTAGCTAAAGCAATTAACATTCTGATAGTATTCAATTTAGTTACTGGTGCAAATGTTTCAGCATAATCAATACCTTATGTTTGTGAATACCCCTTTTCCACCAGTGTAGCCTTATACTTATCTATACTACCATCTGATTTAAACTTGGGTTTGTATATCCATTTGTATCCAATGGGCTTCTTATGTTTAGTCAATTCAGTCAATTCCCAAGTATTGTTTTTCATTATAGATTCATATTCTTCCTCCATTGCATTTCGCCATTCATCATGTTCATTAGCTTCATCAAAATTAATGGGTTCTATGACATTTAAAATGCTACTCATTAGGGCATAGTCTTTATACCTCTCAAGAAGCCGAATCTGTCTTGAATATCTTCTCAATTGATTATCTTCCTCCCCACTTTGTGAAGATCTGTCTTCACCTCTAGGGAAACTGTGACTGCTTGAATTATCCATATCACTGAGTCCTTATTGTTGTTGTTGTTGTTGTCGCTGTGTGGATGGTTGTTGTTGTGTGGGTTGTTGCTGATGTTGCTCTTCTTTAACTCCTTCATCAAGAAGTCTCTGTCATTCCTCATGACTGTTGTCATCATGATTTCTTTCTTCCTGCTCATGGAAAAGTACATCTCTACTTACAAATACCTTGTGAGTAGCAGGATCAAACAATTTGTATGCTTTAAATTCAGAACAGTACCCAATGAAAATACATTTAATGGCTTTAGCATCCAATTTCCTCCTATTCTCCTTTGGAATATGAGCAAAATCCTTACACCCAAATACTTTCAAATTACGAACTGGAGGTTTGGAACCATTCAAGGCTTCGAAAGGAATAAATTTATCAAAACACCTTGTTGGACTTATATTCTTTAAATAAACTGTAGTATTTATGGCTTCAGCCCAAAATGCATTTGAGAGATTCTTACCTTTCATCATACTACGTGCACACTCCACCAGAGTTCTGTTTTTCCTTTCAACGACTCCATTTTGTTGTGGAGTGTGAGGTACTGTAAAATGTTGTACTATTCCATTATCTTTGCAATATTTGTTGAAGTCCCTTGATTTATACTCTCCCCCTTGATCTGAATGGAGGATTTTGATGGATTTTTCTGTCTGCTTTTCCACCATGGTTCTGAATTCCTTAAAGTACTCGAAAACATCACTTTTTTGTCTAAGGAAGTAAACCCATGTGTATCTCATGCAATCATCAATAAATAACAGAAAGTAAAATGCACATCCTAAAGACCTAGTCTGCATAGGCCCACAAACATCAGTATGCACAAGATCTAACACATCTCTCTTTTTCTTATTAGGATTAGAGAATAATTCATCTCTGTGCATCTTTCCTAATGCACATCCATCACAAGAAACCTTCTCATTCTTTAACATAGGAAGTCCTTCAACCATATTTTTTTTCTGTAATAACAATAAATCAGGATGATTGATGTGTCCATACATTTGATGCCAAAGAATCTCTGTTGGCATAGCTGTAGAAGTCAGTACATGATGTGCTTTGCTAGTAACATCAAGTTTGTATAGACCTCCTACTCTGACTCCCATTGCAACAGTTTGGAAGTGGTCCAACAGATCCTTCACTATGCAATAATTCTTGAAGAATTCAACCTTCAAGTTCTGATCTGTAATGGTGGACACAGAGATCAAATTTTTCTTTATTCCTGGCACATACACCACATTGTGAATGTGACGAACAGTACCATTTAGCAATGTCATAGGAATGTCTCCATATCCCTTGATCGGATGCGTGCAATCATCTCCAAGATATATGCTGGCACCATTCTGTGTTTCTTTAAAATTAGCATACCAATTTTTATTACAAGTCATATGTACTGATGCTCCATAATCCACAAACCAGGCATCATAATCATCTGTTTCAGCAGATAAAGCAGCGTTAGACACAAACATCCTAAGATCATGTGAGTCAAAATTCGGGGGTTCATCAATATCATCACTAGAAATAAATAATCTGAGATCTTGATTTGAAGATTTTTCTGCATAATGACCTGAATGTGTTCTAGGTTTATTCCTAGCCTCATCACTTTTCTTTTTACGACAGTCTTTAACCATATGTCCAGGTCGACCACAATAAAAACAACTCTTAGACTCATTCATGTCAGATTGCATACTTTGATTTGGAGATTGTCTTCTATGCGATGACCTGTCTCTCTGCCATGAACCCCCTCTCTACCATGAACTGCCTCCTCTGCCTCTTACTCCTGATCTCCCTCTTGTAGATCTATTATTTGACTAGAGTGCCAAATATTTACTCTGAGGCTTTAGATTCCCACACCTCTCTTCCTCTTGTAGAAAAATGCATGTTAGTTCTTCAAACGTAGGAGGTTTCTCCCTTGCTACAAGACCTATTATGAATATATGATAATCTTCTAGCATACCATTTAAGGTAATAGTCACTAGATCAATGTTGGAAACAGTTTCCCCTATATTTACTAGCTTGTCTTTCACCTCTTTAATGTGACCCAAAAATGAACTAATAGATTCATTTTCATCCATCTTAATGCCTAGCAATTTAGTTTTCAGAAGCAAAATGCGATTTGTGTTGCTAGTTTCATACAATGCTTTAAGAGTTGTCCATGTTGCAGCAGAAGTTGTAGTATCTCTAATATGTGGAATTATGTTATTTTTAACTGACGTGCGCAACAATACCTTTGCCTTGTTTTCGTGCTTGTCCCAGTCTTGGATCTGTGTTATTGTCGCACCTGCAGTCGCATCAGGTTTCAGTTCAGTTCCCTTCGCAATGTTCCAGACACCATAGCCTTCCATGAGCGTCTACATCTTGAATTTCCAATTAATGAAATTTGATCCATCTAACTTGTTGGCTTCGTTGAGGTAGGTCTCTGTCAGAGGATTCACCATCTCTGCTAATGGATCTTTGTATCACCAAGAATATCAAACTTTGGTCAAGTGCTGAGCAATCCGTTGCTCTGCCTTTGGATCCACTGATCCAAATCTACCTCTATTTTCAGCTTAAATCATACATGCGGCCACTTTTAAATCATAACACCACCTCACATGCATATATCAACCTTTAAATCAAGCATGCACCTTAATATCCAAAAAAATCTTTTTTTAAAAACTTTAATATCCCACATTTATTTTAAACTTCACACATGCATCCACTTTTAATACACACGCATAAACTTATAACTCCCTCTTCACCTTTTTATATAAAAGACATCCACTTTAAATAATAAAAACTCCACCTTTATGAAAGTATCATAAAGTTCTTTTAAAAACTTTATAAATCCACCTCACTATTAAAAAAAATGATTAAATAGTGACACCAATTTTAAATGCTCCACATGCAAATCTTCACAAATCTTCACTATTTAATAACTCCACTTGAAAATGCAAATCTTATGCAAACTAAACCTTCACTATTTAATAAATAAACTCATGCATTAACTCTTCATGCAAATACTCACGCACATGCTTTCAACGCTCCATTCAAACTCCACACATGCATTCAAAATCCACTTTTTCAAACTCACGATCTGTTTGATACGCAGAAAAACTCACGAATTTGCTCACTCTTCCACACGATTTCAACCTCCATGATCTCATGCGGCACAACAGTCTTCACGCAACCCACGCAACTCAAACCCACGCGGCTCTTCTTATCCAGCCTGCGAACCAACAAATATTTCTGCACCTCACTCTCGTGGCTCTCATACCAAGATAAAATATGTGAAACAAACAACACAGTGAGGCTATGCTCACTTCTATATTATTCAATGAAGACAGATTACATCTTTATATAGGAAAAGACTCTCCCGAGTCGGTTACATGCAAACCAAAGACAACTAGACTCTTAACTAAAAACTGACTCTTAACACCCCTACAACTGACTCTCACAACTAAAGCTTATAAACGATGCTTACAACTGGCGCTTGCAACTGGCACTTTCTTCATTATTTCCAAGTGAAAAATGTCGACAAAATAAGAATCATGTCGACGAAGATGGGGAGAGTATATGTGTAAACTATAACACAGAAATATAAGAAAACACCTAATTCTCAGATATGCTCCATATTAATACAGCTTACATTCCACATCTAAAACAACAACTGATATACTAGATTATAAGACCTGAACAATTTAGAAAATCCTTATAACACAGACATCCCCTAACTAGTTTTATTGAAAAGATGAGTAGGTACCCTGACAAAACAGTCGTGGAATTGCATCCTGAGCAGAGAAGCTGCTAAAGTCGAATCATTGTCCATGTATTTCTTAACAACCGACCGAACTGTTTCTTCAACGCTTACGTGGGAAGGACAGAGTTGCCTATAATATCGTTCACTCAAACCTGATCCGTCATAGCCTTCCTGTTCTCCTCTGTTTCCATGACCTCCTCCGTTGTTATTACCTCTCCAATTACGCTCATGGTCACCACCTAGATTTCTTCCATTCCCCCTCACACAGAAGAGATATAGCAGAACTAACAATATAAACTTCAAATTTCCTGCTTTCGCTCCCTTCATTTCTTCCATCACAGAGACAAGAAATCAGAACTACAGACCGAGATAAAGGATAGCTAGATTCTTAAACTAACATGAAATTCTCGGGCACACCATAAAATGGTACTTAGATCCTTCTGTTTTATAGGTACAGTACAGTACGCTTGAATTTTCATTGCAATTGGGGTGGCGCCTTTGTATTCCTTGGGAGCAAAGGGATGAGAGATAACCATGGGCGCTGGCAAGAGCTGCTTATGATTAGCTTCAGAATTATAATAGTGGGCTTAAATATAATAGATTATGTCGCTGGACTTGCACGTTGCTCATAACCGTTATATTTGACTTTGAGTATTTGACATCGTATACAGATTATCATGGGCAGTGTTATCGATGCCTGATCGAAACCTCTGTAGTCAACGCAGAGGCCGAGAAGTAGGTCTGTGCGTTGTCGTGCTTTCATATGAAGTAAGCGTAGCGTCTAACCTACAGAAATGATGGAGGGCTCAATATGCGATTCTTATTGAAGATTTCATAATGCGCTATCAATTTCATAGATGTGCACAGTATCTCTGTCATTCTCCTCACAGCCGAAGAAACAAATCCAGGTTATGTTGAAATCTCATCTCCGTGAGGCAAACACTGAAAATCAAATAATAAAATAACAACTAATCACTTGGTTTTTTTATGTTTGGTTGAGGTCTTTGGTCATTCACTGTTCCATAAGGTTACCATTTATTCATTTCAAAGAGGTGGGGGAACGACTTCAGTTGCAGGCAGAAAAAGCTCTGAGGCAGTTGGTTGAGGAGGGACAGAGGAGTCCTAGAAGCCTTACTCGCTCAAACAATGGAGGTGGTATTAGTTGCAAGTTCGAAGTGTGAAGCTATAAAATCGCATGATCCTTCTCTTAGATTTTGAGGTTATAATGTGCAGGTTTTTCTTTTGAGCTTGACATAGCCGTGTGTTGAAAACTCCATTGACCAAAGTGTAGAATTTTGGCCAATAATCTCAGTTGCCTGTTTTACTGCATTTAGAATTTTGGCTGAGTTTTTTTTTTCTTTTTTTTCAGTGAAGCCAACAAAAACAAAGTTGGCCGAATCCACTCCAAACTAGATCCATCGATGGATTCAAAGGAAATATTAAGTCAGCTTCCTTCCATTAATGAATTTCCAAAGGAAAGATTATTCATCCCATGCTATATCTCCCTATACCCTAAAATCTTTGAAGGAAGTTTGGTCGGTTTTGGTCATGGGAAAAAGGGGGATGTTAGGTGAATAATCGTGGTTTCGGGCACATGGTCTTGGTAGCCCATTGTTATAGATCTCATGGATTGCATGTAATTAATCCTTTAATAGGCCTTAGGATACTCCATTGAAATTAGCATGGAGGTGAGAGGTGAAAACTCACTTGGTTCGCTTGGCCGGATTAGATCAAGGAAGTATATCTTTGTTGATTATAGTGATGGAGTTATGGGATGTAGATTATAGGATCCTACTATCCACAAATTATCACTAGTAGAGATATTTACATGGAACAAATAGGAGTTGTTCAGGATCGCAAAGAGAGATTTGTTTGCAAACTCAGGGAATCATTATATGGTCTAAGGTAACCAACAAATCGTACAAGATGTTCGATTCCTTTTTGGTGAGACAAATATCCTTAAGAAGTGGGTATCATCATTGTGTTTAATTCAAAAGTTTCAATGGCATATTCATTATCTTGGTGATATGTTGATGATATGCTTGTTGCAAGAAAATCATGGTCGAGATCAACAGGTTGAACGCTAATGAAGGATCTAGGAGTAGTAGAACAAATATTGGGCATATAAGTACACAAAGATGAGAAAATTGGTAAATTGTGATTACCATAATAGAAGTTTGGTGAAGATACAAATGAGGTTTAGTATGAACATCGTGAAACCAGTAAATATCCCTTTTAGCTCTCCATTGTAAGCTTTCTTCAAGTTTATTTCCTAGTAGTAAAGAATAAAATGATTATATGTCATGTGTACCTTATGCAAGTACAATAGGAAGGTTGATGTTTGCAATGGAATGTTCAAATATTTCACATGTAGTTGGTGTTGTCAGAGGAAACATGGCAAAACCAAGTAAAGCGCATGGAAATGGGTGCTTAGATATCTTATAAGCACGAGTATCACTTACAATGGTTGCAGTGATTTGACCTATGGTTATGTTGATTCAAAGGAGGTGGAGTGGTCCATACTAGAGCGAATTGTGTAGACATGTTCACGTAATTGGTATTGTTAAAGAAGTTGCAGTGGTGTTTGGCTTCTCTTGGCTTTCAAGTAAGGTGATGATTGATTCGTTGGGAAAGGTATCGAGAAAATTATTGTCAAGGTGGATATTGTTGGATGGTGACAACAAACACCTTGTAGTTACATTCTTTTGGAAGGAGGTTTCTCAATTGTTTTTCTTTTCATATGCCTGGAAATGCTTGAGATCTTTCCTGTTTAAATATGAAATAGGTGTTCGATGAGACTCGTGCATTCATTTTTCCATTATTGACTAAACAATAAATGATATCATTGCCCCCTATTTCTCTCTTGCTGTGTGTGATGTGTTATCTTCTCTATTATTTTATCTGTTCTTTAATCTCGATATTTGTAGGCCAATCTCAACACATAGAGAAAGGTAGCATCAATCCCCTTTATTGGGATACCTCACCCCTTAGGAGCCAAAAATTCAATTGCATTGTAGATGCTTTGGTATATTTCACTAAGTAAACTAGGTAACCATTTGTAATTAAAGATTAGAATGGATCAAATTCATGATGTAACTCCTCATTTCTATTTGCAAGTAGATTTAGAAGACAACATACCAAGTGTTTCAATAGAAGCTAAGTTAATAAAGAATGGAAATGTCTCAAAGTTTAAAAAATTTAAAGACAATGGCCACACCAAATGCTAATGTATTATTCTTAACAACCTTCTTTAATTAAGAATATTCAATTGCAAATGTTGTTTTTAACATATATCTAGCTGGTTTGTGTTTTCTCTAGCAATCATAGGCAACCTAGAATTGAAAATAATACAATGACTATTTTTTCAAGAAATCAAATATATCCAATGCAACACATCATCCAAAAAAGGAATTGATGCTCCTCCCTTTCCACAATGTACACACCTATTCTCTTTCCTACCAATGTTTCCATTTCAATGACAAATTTAAAAAATTGAATGATTAGTGATGGCATGGGATCATTGGCCATCATTATGCCCATCTTTCTAGCATGGATTATGATTAAAATCTAGTAAAACAAACAATCGGAGATCATAGTTCCACTATAATTTGTTAATGTTTAAGCCATTATTATAGATGTTTTCATTTCATTAGATAACAATAGCATAATCCAAGATCACTGAGAAATACACAATCACAAGAGACATAGCATTTATCCTAGGAAACCCTCTAGGGGAAGAAAACCCAGCAAAACTTCCTTAATATAGATAGCCAATACAATGCCAAGAGATATCTATGCTAAAACAGAAAGTCCTCTCCAAGATACGTGCCACTCTCTCTCTCCTTTGCCAGTAACAAATCAGAACTTGTCTCTCATTTTGAAATAATGTAACTACTAAGAGTATTCTTATTATTATTGATATATTATTCATAGGATCAATCTCCATTGTGGATTGATTATGTCGGTTATTGTAATAGGACCAAATCCCCTTTTGCGGATTGGTCAAAAGACAATTGTAATAGGAAAAATAAGAAGTCGGCCCCAACAATTATTAAAGAGACCCGGAAATATAATAAAGGTGGGTTTACCCACCCAGTTTGAGAAGTCGGCCCTGCCAATGAAGAGACACTTCACACGTGCCAGACTTGTACAAATAAAGGAGGCTAGCACCTCACTTAGATATAACTCACTTGCTCAGTTTGAGAGACAAGTTCTGATCTGTTACTGGCAAAGGAGAGAGAGAGTGGTGCATATCTTGGAGAGGACTTTTTGTTTTAGCATAGAGATCTCTTTGCATTGTATTGGCTATCTATACTAAGGGAGTTTTGTTGGGTTTTCTTCCCCTAGAGAGTTTCCCAGGATAAATGTTGTGTCTCTTGTGATTGTGTATTTCTCAGTGATATTGGATTATGCTATTGTTATCTAATGAAATGCAAACATCTATAATAATGGCTTAAAAATTAACATGGTATCAGAGCCAAGCTAAAGGAAGCATCATTCGCAAGAGAAAAATGTCACTGTTGCAGTACCTGCAAATTAGGATTTTTCAAAAGTGATTCTTTTCAGCCCTAAAACTATCTAGAAAGTTGTGCCCTCCTCTAAGGATCAATTTGGCATCATCAGCGCACCTTTGCAGTGGTTGGATCTCCCAGAAAGTGAAACCCTAGTTTCACAAAGTACCAGAAGTACCATAAAACCAGTACCAGATGTACCAGAGTACCAGAGGTACCAGAAGCACCAGTCCAGAAATCTGCAGATTAGATTTGAAGGAGAAAAAATTGGATTTTCTCAGAGCCAAACACACGAGGCAGCTCGCCTCAACCAAGCGCATCTCCTGGTAAGTTCAGTTTTTTATTTTGAGCACTTTCATTTTTCAGTCATTTTCCTAGCTCCAGGTAAAGATGTTTGTGAGCATTAAGCTTGTTGACAAGTTAGAAGGAGTGGAAAACTTCCATGCCTGGAAGTATAGGATTGGCCTCATTCTTGAAGAGAATGACCTAGCAAGATTCGTCAAAGAAGAATTACCAGAACCCGAAGATGTTGCAAAAAAGGCAAAGCATCAAAAGGACACAATAAGGGTCGAAAGAATCATTGCAGATTCAATCAAAGACCATCTGATCCCTTATGTGCCATCTAAGAAGACCCCAAAAGAAATGTTTGATGCCTTGACCAGACTATATGAAGGAAATAACATAAACCAGAAGATGAATCTTAGAACCCAACTGAAAAATACAAGGATGCAGAAAGGAGAAATGATTCAGGAATATTTCTCCAGAATCTCAAAATTCAAAGAACAGCTAGAAGCTATTGGAGATACCATAGACAAAGACGAACTTATAATGATGGTCTTAAATGGTCTCACAAGACCTTGGGATGATTTCATCCAGATGATATGTGCCAGAAAGGAGAAATTGAAGTTCGACAGCCTATGGAAAGAATGCATCCAAGAAGAAACAAGAGTAGCAAATCAGGAAGCATTACTAGCTAAAGATGATGATCAAGCCCTAGCTACTCACACCAAAGGAGGAAGGAAGAAACCCTACTTCCAAAAGAATACTCATAAAGAGCCTCAACAATCAAATAAATTCAATCATAAAGAATCTCATCCAAGGAGATTTTAGAAGAAAGGACAACGAAAGTAAAGAGACTATTCATCTATACAATGCTATCATTGTGACAAGATGGGACATATTGTGAAGTTTTGTCCAGCCAGACAAGAAGAATACAAGAGAAAACAAAAGAGGCTTCATGCCCATGTAGTCGAAGATGAAGAGTCACCTGCAAAGATGATAAGAGAGGAGATCAAAGACCACGTGTTGATCTCAGCCCTCTCAGGATCTGTAACACCTGGAGAAGAAACTTGGCTCATTGATAGTGGTGCATCCAAGCACATGAAGGGACAAAGAAATATTCTCTCTTGTATCTTAGAGAAGAAGTTTTCTCAGAAAGTGACACTTGGTGATGATTATCAGTACCCCATTAAGGGAGTGGGAGAATCAAACCATAAACTGAATTCATGGAATTCACTAAAAATGAAGGACGTACTATATGTACCAGGCTTGAAGAAGAACCTACTCTCCATTTTATCTTTAGAGAAGAAAGGCTTCAAAGTTGCCTTTATAGATGGAGAAGTTCTTATGTGGGCTAAGAGAGAAACCTTAAATGAAACAATCGTCATTGGCAATGAAGAAAATGGCTTGTATAAATTAAAGGGTCACTCAAAGGCTACTATGACCCATGCCATTGAAAACTCATGTGAACTTTAGCATAGAATATTAGCCCACATCAACTACAAGGCGCTACCATACATATGCAAAGCGGTCACAGGTTTACCAGAACTCAAAGGTGACCATAAAGGTGTATGCAATGGATGTGCACAAGGGAAGAATATCAAGAACCCTTTTCCAAAGTGGGACAGCAAGACAGAAGGAGTCCTAGAACTCATCCATTCAGATGTGTGTGGCCCAATGCCATCATCCTCCATTAGAGGGTATGTATATTATGTATCATTCATTGATTATTACTCTCGTAAAACCTGGATATATTTCTTGAAGACTAAAGATGAAGTGTTCAGTAAGTTCAAGGAATTCAAAACCTTGATAGAGAACCTTTCTAAAAGAAAGATCAAGATACTCAGGTTAGATAATGGAGGAGAATATACCTCAAAAGAGTTTGTGAACTTCTACAAAGATGTTGGAATCAAGAGGGAACTCACTACTCTCTATAATCCACAACAAAACGGTGTAGCTTAATGGAAGAATAGAACCATACTGGAATTTGTGAAGACTATGATCCATGATCAAGATCTTCCTATGTGCTTATGGGTAGAAGCAGCGATGGCAGTTGGTTATGTGCAGAACCAATTATCCCATAGTGCACTTGGGCTCAAGACACCGGAAGAGATGCTCATTGGAAAGAAGCCAGAGTTAATCCATCTCAAAATATTTGGTTGTCCAGTATTTATTCATATACCTAAAGAAAAGAGAAACAAGCTAGACCCTTCAGGAAAGAAGGGAATATTTGTGAGATACTGTGAGGTCTCCAAGGCCTTTAGAATCTATATACCAGGTCAACATCACATTGAGATCGGCAGGGATGTGACCTTTGATGAAGATGCAACGCTCAAGAAATCTAAATTATGCCATCTTGAAGAGGTATATGAAGAGGAACCCATAATCCCCAATACTGCAATGAGGGAGGTTCCCAGAGCCGCAAAACCAAAGAGGGAATTCGTAACTTCCCCTGATGAGGAACTTCTAGAACACCATCATATAGTAGAAGTGCAAGAACCTCCTCAGATGACGATCCTCCATAAAAGAAAGCCAGCCTGGGCTAGAGAGCTTATTCAAGATGGAGAGAAGTACGATGTTCCCCAAGGAATCACGAGATAGGTGAAAAGACCAAAGCCATTCTCCAGCTATACGGCTTTGATGTGTGATCTCCTAGAAGAGGAGCCTACCTGTTTTGAAGAATCCATTTAGAGGAAAGAATGGGCAGATGCCATGACAAAGGAATACCAATCCATAATGAAGAACAAAGTATGGGAAATAGTTCCCAGACCAAAGAATAAAGATGTGGTATCCTCCAGATGGCTCTTCAAAATAAAACATGCTGCTAATGGAAGTATTGAGAAGTATAAAGCAAGATTTGTTGCTCATGGCTTTTCCCAGAAGGAAGGCATTGACTATGAAGAGACATTCGCTCATGTGGCCAAATGCACTTTGATCAGGACCATCATAGCTCTTGCAGCTAAGATGAAGTGGAAGATGAACCAGATGGATGTGAAGACGGCTTTCCTAAATGGTGTCATCGAACAGGAAGTGTATATAGAGCAACCTCAAGGATTTGAGGTTGAAGACAGGAGGTCTCATGTCTGCAGATTGAAGAAAGCCTTATATGGATTGAAGCAAGCTCTTAGAGCTTGGTATGGCCATATAGATAGTTTCTTGACAAGCTTAGGCTTTACCAAGAGTAAAGCAGACTCAAATCTCTACTTCAAAATTATGAATAATGAGGTAGTAATCTTATTGCTATATGTGGATGACTTATTCTTAACTGGAGAAGAAAAGCTCATCGTTAAATGTAAAAAGAGACTTGCCTGAGAATTTGAAATGAAAGACCTTGGCCTAATGCATTATTTCTTAGGTCTTGAGGTATGGTAGAGTCCTGAGAGGATCTTCCTTAACCAAGGGAAGTACACAATCGAAATCTTAAAGAGATTCAACATGCTGGAATGCAAGCCCATGAATACACCCATGGAAGCGAAGCTAAAGCTACTGATCGATACGTTGTCAAAATTGATTGATGCTACACTGTATAGACAGATTATTGGATCGTTGATGTACCTGATGAACACCAAACCAGACATTTCTTTTGCCGTGAACACCTTGAGTCAATTTCTAGTGGAACCCAGACGTGTTCACTTAGTGGCTGCAAAACATGTGATGAGGTACCTCAAAGGTACAATAGATTATGGTCTCAGCTATGATGGAGATCATAATTTCACATTGAGTGGATATACTGATGCAGATTGGGTAGGAAGTATTTCTGATAGGAAAATCACTTCAGGATGTTGTTTCAGTTTGGGATCAGCTATGATCTCATGACAGAGTAAGAAGCAATCCAGTATTTCTCTCAGCACAGTGGAAGCATAATACATTGTTGCATGTTCTGCTAGCTACGAAGCTATATGGCTTCGAAAGTTGTTGACCGGCCTATTTGACTTGGAGATGAGAGAAACCATTATTCTATGTTACAACCAAAGCTGCATAAAGATGACAGAGAATCATGTGTTCCACGACAGGTCGAAGCACATAAAGATCTGCTATCATTACATCCACGACATGGTACAGAGAGGAGCCTTGAAGCTCCATTACATTAGCACGGATGAATAGGTTGTTGACGTGTTGACCAAGCCTCTATATCGTGTAAAGTTTGAGTACCTCTGAGATAAGCTTGGCTTAGTCCGAAAGGACCTTCCTCGAAAGGGGGAGAAGATGAGATGTTCCTTGCTTCTGACCCAGTTGTCAGATGTAAAGCAAGATGAGATGTTCCTTTCTTCTGACCGAGTTGTCAGACGTAAAGAAAGATGAGATGTTCCTTGCTTCTGACCCAATTGTCAGACGTAAAGCAAGATGATATGATGAGACTAGCACTGAGCTTCTGGCTGGATAGCTGTGACGTAAAGCCAATCTAGTATCATGCTTGCAACCTAATGGTTATGACATAAAGAAAGACGAGTATCTTTCTTTCAGCTTGAGTGCTGTGACGTAAAGCAAGACGATGAGATGAGACAAGTACTGAGCTTCCAGCTTGACAGCTGTGATGTAAAGCCAGTTTTGTATTATGATGAGCCAGTCTTGTGCTGTGATGATGATGATGTTTCTATACTAATACATATTGATGTAGATGATTATGGCATTCCTTTGAGAATGATAATACTTTCGATGAAGAAAACTTCTGATGATTTATAGATACGCCAGCCAAGATGATATTTATGATGTTGTCCTCCCACTTGATGCTATTGATGATGTTGTCCTCTCTCTTTTGCATGATGTTGCTGAAGAATACCCTTCTTGTTAAGGGGGAGTGTTGAAATAATGTAACTGAAAAGAGTATTCTTATTATTATTGATATATTATTCATAGGATCAATCCCCATTGTGGATTGATCATGTCGGTTATTGTAATAGGACCAAATCCCCTTTTGCGGATTGGTCAAAAAACAATTGTAATAGGCAGAATAAGAAGTCGGGCCCAACATTTATTAAAGAGACCCAGAAATATAATAAAGGTGGGTTTACCCACCTAGTTTGAGAAGTCAACCCTGCCAGTAAAGAGACACTTCACATGTGCCAGACTTGTATAAATAAAGGAGGCTAGCTCCTCACTTAGATATAACTCACTTGCTCAGTTTGAGAGACAAGTTATGATATGTTACCGGCAAAGGAGAGAGAGAGTGGCACATATCTTGGAGAGGACTTTATGTTTTAGCATAGAGATCTCTTGGCATTGTATTGGATATCTATATTAAGGAAGTTTTGTTGGGTTTTCTTCCCCTAGAGGGTTTCCCAGGATAAATGTTGTGTCTCTTGTGATTGTGTATTTCTTAGTGATCTTGGATTATGCTATTGTTATCTAATGAAATGCAAACATCTATAATAATGGCTTAAACATTAACATAATTAGAGTTAGATTCATGGTGTAACTCCAGACCTAGGTTTTGGCCTTCTCTAAGACAACCCAAAACCTTGAAAATTCCAAAAGATTCCCAATTAAATTGGAACTTTACCTTTGGTGGTTCACCAAATTCTAACATGGATCACGTAAAAAATGGGACGATTTGATGGCCACTTATAAAAATACAAAATGAACAGTTTAATATATATGTGTGAGAGAGAGAGAAAGAGAGAGAATACTATTTCCATTAAGAAAGTCTACATACTATTTCAACTTATTCACATTTCCCTATTCAATATTTCACCCATACTATTCAAAAATAATATTCAAATACTTACATCATTGTTTCAGAAACCCTCCATGACTCCTTGTCCTCTCACATCCCTCTCAACGTTGCTTACTTCATTATTTAGGTGACCACCCACTCATCCTTTTCCTCTCACATCCCTCTAGACTTTGCTCACATCATTGTTTAATTGAGGTGTCATAATGAACAATAAGCCCATATCTGCACACTATAAGACTTTTACAAATCTCAAATTCTTATTATGGACAATAAAGTGCTCAATAGAGAAAAAAGAAAAAGATACCAATAATCAAAGCATATTGATATTTTATACCTTCAAAGTGCTAAAAAAAACTTGATAATTCATAACACTACAGCATTGTTCATGAATGTTGCATGGAAGATGAATTTGTTAAATTTTTGTTGATTGATTACTTTATCATTCAAGATGAGATAGCTTAGTGTATGGATATAACAATGAGTATCAATCATAACACATGTGCATGTGTAAAATGTATGGGGTTTGCTAAACGTTCTACCTTTTGGGTTTTTTGGTCAGAATATGGTGATGTAAATATGGACAAAATCAATATTTTATGTTGTTTAAATTGCATTTCTGAATGCATAAATGGATTCAACATGTTGAAAAACCCTGAGGCATTCAAATTATACAAACTTAGCCACTCAAATATGCAGATCCAATCATTCCTCACCGGATTTCGAGCAAAATCAAACAGAAAAAAATCATCAAAAAATAACCAAAAAATCAAACATTTAAACTACGTTGTAAAATGTATTGTTTATTGATCACATCCAACCCATTTTTTTAACATCTTATTGAGTTGTATGGGTGACAAAATGTCTAAAGACATAACATCATGATGACTTTCAATTTCCTCATAATCCATTAGTTGTGGAAAGACTCTCTATATATCACCACCCTTCCACCATACATATACATATATTTACTATTATATGGTCTATAGTTCTTACACCTACACATATAAATTGTTAAAAGTCTTTACACATTTAAAATTAAAAATAAATAAATAAATAAATAATAAAAAAAAAGAATAACTCACTTTCTTTCTAGCTTTAAAATTTGATCATTTAAATTAATTATATATTAATATTACTGTTTAATATAAAATATTTAAAATTTTGAAAAGATTATGAACAAAAGTTTAATAGTTGACGAAAAAATCAATTTAAGTTCATGAAGCGTTGAAAATGCTAATTAATTTAAGTATATTATATGGGTTACTCATAGATAAGTCACTAATCGATTTTAAATAATCTACTGATTAATTTTAATTTCCCTCAAATTTATATTAAACTTGAAGTTGAGAGTTAAAATAATATATATTAAAAATATATATAAAAAAAAAATTAGATTACAATGATATTTTAGATTATAATGTATATAATGATACATTTTAAATTTTATTTCAATATATAAATTACTAATTTAATTATATGAATATATTTTACACAATACTTAAACTTTAATATTTATAATGATTTCGTTAGAAAATGAGATCTCTTATGATACCTTTGTATATGACAACAATAATTTGGAGGAAGTGACTTCATACAAATATCTTTGAATTGATATTCACCACAAGCTCAATTGGAATTATAGCATTGAGAAAATGATTATTGGGGGATGGAAAGCTTATTGTGGGCTTGAAAACAATTGTAAATACGCTGATCTTTGGAGTTGGGATAAGAAGAAACTCCTCTTCGAGACTCTTGTTACACCTATTATTCTTTATGGATGTGAAGTCTCGGGTTGTAGTATCTCTTGTGAATCCTAGAGAAAGATAGATCAAATACAAAAGAATTTTATAACCTATAATCTCAAAATTGAAGGAAATACGTCCTATCCATCCTCCTCGTAGAAACAAGCCAAGCCTCTCCTCCATTAAGAGCATGGCTATGACTAGATACCTAATGTATAAGAACAAGTTAAACAACATGGAACCATCGACTCAAGCGAGGATGGCATAAAGACACCCGGTCTTGGCTAAACTATTGGGGAATCATGGAAAAAAACCATTTTGCAGTATAAAGATACTATTAAAAAAAACGTCAAATCAAAATTTAAGGAAAAAATGTGATCGAGGAAAAAACAAAATTAAGGTATTATAAATATGTAATCACCCTAATCTAGAAGATCAAAATTATCTATTTGTTTTGTCAAGTGTAAAGAAAAAAATAAGCATTGCTAAGATAAGAACAAATTCTCACGAGCTCCATAGTGAAACCGTAGTGAAAGTCGTTGGTCAATTCCTAAAACGCCATGGAATGAAAGAGTGTGTCACCTTTGTGACACTAAGAAGGTTGAAGATGAAAAGCACTTTCTCTTAGATTGTCCAGCCTATACCCATATTAGATCTCATTTTCAAAATATTGATAACAATACCAACCTTCCTAACCTCTTAACTCAACAAAAGTATGGTGATCTTGGAAAGCTTCTCTTAATACTTTTCTACCACAAAAACAAAATTCTAAAGAATCACAAGTAATCACTTACCCTCTTAAAGTCCGATAGACCAATTAGGTCTTACTGAATGTTAATCATCATCATCATCATCATCATCATCATCATCATCATCATATATATATATATATAATTTTAACATAATTTTAAAATTAAAATTAAATATTACATATATAAATTTTAAATATCTTTATATTATATTGATTAGAAAAAGATAAATAGTACTCTTGTAATATGAAAATATAATAAAAGTCAATAATATGGTTGGTTGATAGCAAATGTTTGTCATGATAAGGTATTGATTTATAGATTTTCATGTTTAGTCTCCACTTGAAGAAAAACATATATGTATTAAAAGTTTTTCATATCCACCACTATAAAGTGAGTATTATCAAGTTTTTTTTACTTAACTAATTTTTGAAATAATATTTAAGTGTAATTTAGTATTTATTTTATATTGATATTTTGAATAAATATAATAAACATATTTATAATAAATTATGTATTTATAATAATGAAATAAAAATGTTTATATTTTAATTTAATATATTTTTCATTTAATATTTGTTGGAAGCTCACATTTCTTTGATGTCCAAATTCCCAAATTCTCAAAGCAATTCTCAATCAATCATTTCCTTGATGTCCAAGCTCCCAAGTTCTCAAACCAATTCTCAATTAATTGAAGAAGTGTCCTACCAATTTCCAAACTCTAAAAAAGTCTTTTCAAGATGTTGGAAATGAACCAATTGGAAAAGTTTCCTGCCAATTTCCAAGCTATACAAAAGTTTACAAGAAGTTTCAGAAATGTTAAAAATGACCGTATAACTGTGATTTTAACTCTTGAGTTTTTGTCAACCATTAATTTTAAACTCAACAAACGATTAAACTTAATCCATACATTTTTAACCTAAAATAAGCTAGTTCATCTTTATTGATAATAAATTGGAACAGTATACAAATATCTAATCCCATAGCCGGCACCTTTGTTAACTGCGTATCGAGATAATAGCCGCAGGGGCTGAATTTTAGTTGACAAAGGCACATTTCTGTCGAATTTCGCCATCTTTTCCGGTAATCACATTCAACTCTATCATTTTTTCCATGGCGATGATGAAGTCTGCAAGGAAATCTCCTTCGCTGCCGATTTCCTTGTTCACAATATTATTGGCTTCTCCATCTGTCAGAAGCGTTGCATCAGATGTGAAGAGGCCTCTCTTCTCTTGCAGATTGACGAAGTAATCGTTATCGAAAACCATCTGGCTGCCTGGATCCATGGCAACCGCTGTCTTTGTGTCTCCAGGCTTGCAGGCTGCCTTCAGTTGTTCAGCGTAGTTTCTGTCGAAGGAAGGATCAGAGTCCCCATTACCGCTGAAGTTGTACAGACGCCGGCTGAATGTACCACAGTGAGCCACTCCTATGGTATGAGCTCCTGCAATATTATTAATAGTTAGTATCTCATCAAATCCAAATCCAATGTGCTTCACATATTAATCACTTCACTTTCCCCTTGTTGTTGGATATTTTTTTGGATTAGATAAATATAGATGTTGTTATTTTTGATAAATTTTGCATAGAGACTTAATTTTTCAACATTGCTGTCAGAAATTTTATATTTGACATTTAAAAAAAGCATTTTCAATACTATTTCACAACAACTATCCTCAAAGTTTTCCTAAAATATTCAGACAATTCAGATAGTCCACTCTCCAAAAGAAAATTCAGACAATGATAACATTGAGTTGATATGTCAACAGTTATTAAAATCAAAAGAAAGATGTATTCTGTAGAATACTCTATAACAACCTGAGAGAGTGACTAGATCTTGAACGTTGAATCCCTTGCTTTGAAATAGGGTTTTCAGCTGTGAGAAATTGGCAAATGGAGAAGGAATGTTTGCAATTGCTTCACTTGCCAGCGATACCCGTCCATCTCTGCGCCCTGTTCTCACATCCCAATAAGGACTACCGTGGCCGAGCTGTACAGAAACAAACGATTTCAATCTAAATTCAATTTGATCGAAACAGAATTCATTCCTTAAATTATAAAGTATACCATTATGATAGCCCAATTCTGTAATCCTCCTTCACTGCGTATTAATGTAATTCATCTCACCATATCCACGGCATCTCGTGTAGAGAGGGCCAGAATGTCTGCACAAGAAACAACTCCAGGGCAAACGTCCTCCAGCGCCTGTTTGGCATCGTCAATGACCTCAAATCCTCTTAGGTTGCCGTTTGCAGGTGCTTCTATTTCTGTTTGATTTGTTGCAGTTGAAGCCAATAACACGGATGCATCACAACCCTATATAAGAATTGGAGTTATAAGGTTAGAGACCCAATGGGAAAAATCTTGGAATTGAAGTATGTATTAGCATAGCAGCAAATTGGTGGTTGGTGAAAACTGAAAGGTTTTGGTTTTGGTTTTGGTTGTTAAGGCATATTAATTAATCATTAATTAAATGTTAAAAAGTAAATAGGTTAATTGAGGTATTTAAAAATGTAAGAAAGTGGTATTCAAAAATGTAAGAAAGTTATGAACATGAGATTTCATTCATTGATTTGAAAGTTCTATAAAGAATATATCAACATCTTTAATTGATAACCATACTATTGAAATTTATGATTAAAAAATGATTAAATATACCCATTTTCAATAGATATACATCTTTAACCTAATTACTAAAAAAAAAATGTAGACAAAATAAAAATAATGTCGACTAAGATGGAGAGAGTATATATGTAAACTATAGCACAGAAATAGAACAAAATATAGCTCAGAAATAGAACAAAATACCTAATTCTCAGATATACTGCATATTAATACAGCTTACATTCCACATCTAAAACAACAACTGATATACTAGATTATAAGACCCTAACAATTTAGAAAAGCCTTATAACACAGACATCCCCTAACTAGTTTTATTGAAAAGATGAGTAGGTACCCTGACAAAACAGTCGTGGAATTGCATCCTGAGAAGAGAAGCTGCTAAAGTCGAATCATTGTCCATGTATTTCTTAACAACCGACCGAACTATTTCTTCAACGGTTACGTCGGAAGGACAGAGTTGCCTATAATATCCTTCACTCAAACCTGATCCATCATAGCCTTCCTGTTCTCCTCCGTTTCCATGACCTCCCCCGTTGTTATTACCTCTCCAATTACGCTCATGGTCACCACCTATATTTCTTCCATTCCCCCTCACACAGAAGAGATATAGCAGAACTAACAGTATAAACTTCAAACTGCCTGCTTTCGTTCCCTTCATTTCTTCCATCACAGAGACAAGAAATCAGAACTACAGACCGAGATGAGGGATAGCTAGATTATTAAACACTACATGAAATTCTCGGGCACAGCATAAAATGGTACTTATATCCCTCTGTTTTATAGGTACAGTACAGTATCCTTGAATATTCATTGCAATTGGGGCGGCGCCTTTGTATTCCTTGGGAGCAAAGGGATGAGAGATAACTACGAGCGCTGGCCAGAGCTGCTTATGATTAGCTTCAGTATTATAATAGTAGGCTTAAATATAAATAGCTTATATCGCTGGACTCGCACGTTACTCATAACCGTTATATTTGACTTTGAGTGGCATGGTACAAAAAAAGGTATTTGACATTGCATACAGATTGCCAATGTCCGATCTAAACCATCGTAATCAACGCAGAGGCCGAGGAGGTCGTGCTTTCATTTCAAGTAAGCGTCTTAAGTTACAGAAATGATGGAGGGCTGAAGATGCGATTCTCGTGGAGTGGTGCAATTAATTAAAGTAACGATAGTGCTTTCATAATCATGAAAATTGTAATCATTCGATCGAAGAAAATATATAAAACATATGTTTGAGATCTTATAGTTTTAGTACTGTACTTGATTGATTGATTAATAAGTACCCCGATGGAAACTCATCGCTTAAAAATACCTTATGGGTGTAAACAGACCAGTTTTTCACCCAAAAAAAAAAAAAAAAAAAATGTATTTAAATTTTGCTAGATTTTCAGGGTAGCCTGAATTTTGCATGAATCAAAGTTTTATGTATTTCAGAATTCTATTTCAACGGTTTTGCTCCATTTTAAACCAACCCAAATGTTCAAAAAAATTGACCAAAATTTTGGATTAACCAAAAATTTAAAACCAAGCTGCCTAAAAACCTACAGAAAAATTAACTCAAAAGGAAAGATTGCTCTCAAGTTAACCCAATCCATACCTTATGGAGTCAATTCTCATTAGAGTCCGTGGCAAAGTGATCCATGAGCCTATTCATTATGTCAATCTCTTACCAAAGCCCAAATCATTGTATCTAAGATTGCCTACTCATGAACCAATCCAAAGAGTTGTCTCGCCCACATAAACCAAACGGGCTCATAATGGTCCCTAGGCTAACCATGGCACATATAGAGAATGGACTAAGTGTTGTATAAGAATAAGGGTAGTCCCTAGGGTAACCATGGCACATATAGAGGATGGACTCAAGTGTTGTATAAGAATAAGGGTACTAGGCCACACAAGGTCTCATCTCCCAAATAACACTACGCCAACTAACTCATCTAAGTTGTAGATTGCTTAGGTAAGTTAGTGATTAAATAGTTTTCAACCTATCGAAGTGGGGTAGTTCATAGGACACACTCTTTTACTTTTTCTTGATCATAAGGAAGAAGAACATATCAATAGCTTGCACAAATGTCCTCAACCTATTATTACTTTGGATGTATGGTTTGTACCATACAAACCCATTATTAATAAAAATTCCTTTAGTGATTTCCATGTCCTCACTGATAACAAGGAAGATATGCATGACATAGTGAATTTTCAAAGAAACTTATATCATGGAATGCCCAAGGTTTGAGTGACTCTCACAGAAAAATATATCATCATCAAATCTCATTAAATATTGTCTTCAATTAGCGAGGTGAACATTATGTGTAATCTTTAAATAAGGGAAATAGTTGCAAAGCAGCTAGTCCCTACCTAGTTTGTATTTTACATGGAGTGCATTTGCTAGTAACCCATTAACTACTTTTGAAACTGCCATGTGATAGGAAATGGAGATGGGTGGCCTCTCTCGGTAGACTATGTTGAAAATTGTGTTGTCATTGATGTCAATGGATGACAGGTCCAAGGATCGAAACATGTAAACAAAACCATAGCGAGATAGAGGAAGAGTGTCCTCGTGTGTTTATAATCCTCTGTGTGCAAAAATGAGTGTGGATTGATGAACTCATAATAGATTTTTGTTTGTTTGATGAACTCATGAAGACAATAAAAAGGAGTTCATGTGCATGCAGAAACATGGGTCAAATACCCTCTAGAAACAAAGTTTTAATCTCTTTGCGCGTGCCAAGGAACAACAACCATTAGATCAAGTTCATCAATAAATCATAGTCATTGATTTATTGGACGCATTTGTGGTTCAAGATTGGACGGTTGAGATTAGATCGGAAGAAAGTGTGACCATTGATCAACAATCGAAAGAGATCGTGATCATTGATGTAGTCTATCAGAGTTATACAGTCAGAGAACAAAGTTGGAGGAACACCTTGATCAACAGTCTTAGATCCACATCAACAATGAGGATTAATTTCAAATCAATTGTTCACATTGATACACGTGGAAATCATCTATTGGAGCTATGTTCGAAGTCCGAGTTATTCAAAGTGTTCCAGTTTATCAGATACCAAACCTGTCAAAGTCTGAATTTGGAGTGACTCACCCTGAGAGAGTCTAACTATGATACTCCAAAAGGTAGGGAGTCCAAGGCAAACCAACGGTGAGGATCTATATGTAGAAATATTGATCGACGATTCTAGAGAAGACACGTGGCATTGTTCGGGGAGGACACGTGACAGTCTCTAATCCATTCGAAGAAGTCCTGAATTGACGTTCTGGAAAGAACACATGACAAATAGATCAACGGTGGAGATATGTTTGGCATGGTCTAGAATGATGACACGTGGAAATCAGGTTATGATTGGTTCCAATCCAGTCTCTAATCCATTCGAAGAAGTCCATTCGAAGAAGTCCTGATGACAGTCTCTAATCCATTCGAAGAAGTCCTGAATTGACGTTCTGGAAAGAACACATGACAAATAGATCAACGGTGGAGATATGTTTGGCATGGTCTAGAATGATGACACGTGGAAATCAGGTTATGATTGGTTCCAATCCATTGGAGACAGTCTATCAAAGTGACTCACAGCAGAGGGAATCCCACAATAATACTCTGATACACAAAAAAGAATGGAGAGTCTAATAGTCTCGTGGGGAGATAAACTCTGACAACAAGCGCTCGATCACAGCTGAGGTTCTATGGGGATTTAAGTGTCATCCAACCAATGATGGTGATGATTCAATTGAAATATCAATCTAACGGTGGATGAGTTTTGAGGTCTTGGGGGTTCAATAGAATCGGTGGTCCCGATAAATAGACGGATGAGATCAAATGAAGAAATGATTGAACGATTGATGTGTGTCAATATGGTGTTGATTGTTTTGGCACCCCACTAGTCCCGATATGAAAGAACAAATCGGCAGTTGTGATCAAATGAAGGTCATATTGGATGGTCGTTGTGCATTGAAGTGTTGCAGAGTGTATTAGTACCCCGATGATCCCAATGAATGCGATTGTAAATCAACGAAAAATATTGAATCTAGGATGAGATGTGAGAGTTGATGAGCATCAAAATTGTGTTGTGTGGTCTGTGAGAAGATCGCGTGAAATCAAAGTGTTAGGGCCTAACTTTGAGGAATAAGACAATGGCGTTGGAGCATACCTAAAACTTCTTATGTGGACAATCAGTTTAATGCACACCCATTATTAATAAAAACTCCTTTGGTGTTTTCCATGTCCTCACTGATAATAAGGAAGATATGCATGACATAATGAATTTCCAAAGAAACTTATATCATGGTATGCCCAAGGTTTGAGTGACCCTCACAGAAAAAATATATCATCATCAAATTTCATCAAATATCGTCTTCAATTGGCAAGGTGAACATTATGTGTAATCTTTAAACAAGGGAAATAGTTGCAAAGAAGCTAGTCCCTACCTAGTTTGTATTTTACGTGGAGTGCAGGGATATACACAGAAAAGAATGGAGAGTCTAATAGTCTCGTGGCGATATAAACTCTGAAAACAAGCGCTCGATGACATTTGAGGTTCTACTGGGAGTTAGGTGTCAACCAACCATTGATGGTGATGATTCAATTGAAATATCAATCTAACGGTGGATGATTTTTGAGGTCTTGGGGGTTCGATAGAACCAGTGGTCCCAATAAATAGACAGAAGAGATCAAATGAAGAAATGATCAAACGGTCGATGTGTGTCAAGATGGTGTTGATTGTTTTGGCACCCTAGTGGTCCTGATATGAAAGAATGAATCGATGGTTGTGATTAAATGAAGGAAAAATTGGAGGGTTGATGTACATTGAAGTGTTGTAGAGTGTATTGGTACCTCGATGATCCTAATGAATGTGATTGTAAATCAACGAAAAATATTGAATCTAGGATGAGATCTGAGAGCTAATGAGCGTCAAAATTATGTTGTGTGGTCTATAAGTAGATTGTGTGAAATGAAAAGTGTTAGGGCCCGACATTGAGGAAGAAGCAAAGGGTGTTGGAGCATACCTAAAACTTCATATGCGGAAAAATGATTGAATGCATGAGTTGTATAAAGAAAGTGCCTGAATCTATTCTTGTGATGCAGGAGAGTTGTAATAGACCAGATATAAAATGTATGCAGAACTGAAATAAAATGCTAGTAATGGAAGAATAACAGCAATATAACCAGAACATTCACCACAATATAAGAATAACAACAGAAATATCACTTTGAATATGAAAGAAATGTTCACGGGCCTCTTCGAGGGGGCAACCTCCAGTTGAGAAGAGCTCTATTACAATATTATCCAAGCTAGGGTTCTCATACCCTCGACTCCTATTTATACTAAAAAGAAGCATCTAGAGGAAGATCCTTTGTAGAAGTGAAAGCTTCTATTAGGTCTTCTTGCATCCACCTTATTCTATTTTATTGAAAGGCCTTATTAATATTGACCTTTATTACATCCAAATATATTGTTCTACCTATGTGTGGGTTAGGACCCTAACATGTCCGCCCCCTTAAAAACAACCTTGTCCTCAAGGCTTGAGATGAGGAAATTGTTGCAGAATGGTAGTTGGTTCCCAAGTGGTGTTTGTTGGAGTTGTATCTTTCCACTGTACTAGCACTTCCTTGATGGTTCTTTGACATAGGTGACACTCACGCTGGTCCAAAAATGCTTCTAGCTGTAGCCAAATGGATCCTTCTTCAACTAACTCTGGAAGGTTGGTTTGAATTTGGCACTTAGCTTCAATCACCTTCTTTAAGCATGAAACATGAAAAACAGGATGTAGCTTTGAATTGTTGGGCAAAGCTAACTGATAGGCGACTTGTACCACACACTTGAGTACGGTATGAGGGCCATAAAATTTGGGCGCTAGCTTCTGACAATGCTCGGCCTTGAGGGACGTTTGCTTGTAAGGTTGCAGTCGAAGAAACACCTAATCCCCTTCTGCAAATTGACGTTCAGAGCGACCTTGATCTGCTTGTTGCTTCATGCGATTTTGTTCCATGACCAAATTCTCTTTGGGGGTATGGAGAATAGCCTCTCGAGATGTAAGTGTTAGGTCAACCGCCTGGACCTTCGAGGCACCCGGTAAGTATGAGAGAACTGAAAGTGGCTTCTGTCCATATACCACTTCAAAAGGAGTCATGCGTGTAGCTGTATGGTATGAAGTGTTGTACCACCATTCAACTAGGGGTAACCATTAAGCCCACTGATTTTTCTTTTCTGAGGCAAAACACCTCAAATATGTTTCCAAACACTTGTTGACAAATTTCGTTTGGCCATCAGTATGGGGATGATAAGTTGTGCTGAGATGCAATTCGGTGCCTTGTATCTTGAACAGTTCTTGTCAAAAATTGCTTCTGAAAGTTGGTTCGCGATAAAAAACAATCGAGTGTGGCATGCCATGAAGCTTGAAGACCTAATCCATGAAGATTTGAGCCACCGTGGATGCTGTAAACGGGTGTTGAAGGGCTCAAAAATGAGCATTCTTGGAAAGGCGATCAACAACCACCATGATGACGGATTTATTTCCCGATTTGGGTAAGCCGATAATAAAATCCTTAGAGATATCCTTCCAAATAGCAGGTGGAATCGGAAGCAGTTGTAGTGTGCCTGACGATTTGATTGTTTCTCCCTTGTTGCGGTGACACACATCACATTCAGCTACAAAATTACGAATGTCCTATTTCATACCATCCCAGAAAAATGAACGTTTGACCCTGTCATAGGTTTTGGTGAACCCAGAGTGCACTATTGTGGGTGTAGCATGAAGCTCAGAAAGTACCGTGGATTTAAGCTTTGATTGTTTACTTAAATACAAACAGCCTTTATATCGAAGCTCCTCATGGAGCCAAGAGTACCCTAGGGAAGCTGGAGCATTGGACTACAATTGGTGGATCAACTGCAAACTTTTTGGATCTTGTAGCCATTCCTGGCGAACGGCTTGGAGCCAATCTGGTACAATGAATGAAAGAGAAAAAAGGGATCCTTCGTCTTCATGTTTTCAGGAAAGTGAATCTGCAACCACATTGTCTTTGCCTTTCTTATAAATGATCTCATAATCATATCCAAAGAGTGTAGTCACCCATTTTTGTTGCTCTGGGGAGGAAATGTGTTGTTCCAGAAAATACTTGAGGCTTTGATGGTCTGTCTTAATTTGGAAACGTTGCCCCAATAGATAAGGATGCCACAGATCCACGGCATGGAGAATAGCCAACATTTCATTTTCATAGATGGATTTGCCCAGATTTATTTCAGATAGTTGCTTGCTGGTAAAGGCCAAAGGTCGACTCTCTTGCATAAGGACAGCACCAATTCCTTTCCCCGAGGCATCACATTCCAACACAAAGGTATTTGTGAAATCGGGAAGGGAGAGGACTGGAGTGGTGCACATGGCCATCTTCAAGGTCTGAAAAGCTTGAGAAACAGATGGAGTCCAAGTGAAAGAATTCTTTTTGAGGAGAGCAGTGAGAGGTGCTACAATATTCCCATAATTCTTAACAAACTTGTGATAATACCCTGTTAAGTCTAGAAATCCATGCAATCTCTTAAGATTTTTTGGGTGAGGTCGCTCTTGCATAGCTTCAATCTTTTTAGGATCCACCCTGACACCATCTTTACCAACCAGATGACCCAATTATTCTACTTTTGAGGCGCCAAAAGCACATTTAGACTGTTTCGGGAAAAGTTGGTGCTGAGAGAGTAGATGGAGAACTCGATCGACATGAGCGAGATGGTTTGTCCAGGTTTTTCTATAGATGAGAATATCATCAAAGAAAACTAAGACAAAATGGCAGAGAAAAGGACGGAAGACATGATTCATGAAGCTTTGGAAGGTGGAGGGGGCATTACACAAGCCAAAGGGCATGACCAAAAACGCATAGTGGCCCTCATGAGTTCGAAAGGCAGTCTTGGGAATGTCTGCCTCTTTCATACGTATCTGGTGGTAGCCCGAATGGAGATCCAGTTTAGTGAAGAATTGGGCGCCACTCAATTCATCCAGGAGGTCATCAATGACAGGAATGGGGAATTTGTCTTTGATGGTAAGTTTGTTGAGGGCATGGAAGTCAAGACACATTCGCCAAGAACCTTCTTTCTTCAGGACCATGACCACAAGAGATGAGTAGGGGCTCATACTAGGGCGGATAATGCCTGCATTAAGGAGTTCCTGGACCATTTTCTCAATTTCATTTTTTTGGGAAAGGGGGTGACGATACGGATGGATATTGGGAGGAAGGCTTTCGGGTACAAGGGGAATGGAATGATCATGAACACCATGGGAAGGAGGGAGGCATTGGGGAGTGGAAAATACCAATTGATGTTTAGAAAGGATGGCTTGGAGGTCTTGCGGTACCGAGGGTGTCTTTGTTGCTTGTATGGCATGGAGTTGGGCGATAACACTAGAATGACCCTTTTTGAGCAGCTTTTCCATGCGATGGGAACTAATGATCTTAGGTGAACCGGGGGTGATGCCTTGGAACTTATATTGGTGGCCCTCTTGATCGAATTGCTTGGTTAAGTCTTTAAAATCCATGAGAATGGGACCCAAAGTCCTTAGCCAGTTTGCACCCAACACAATGTCACAACCTCCCATGTTGATAGCAAACATATTGGATTTCAGGTGGTAGTCACCAATTTGGAGACGCACATTTTCACAACGCCCTCCACATTTCATGGAACCACCATTGGCAACCATGATTCAGAAATTATTGATGGCATGGATGTAGCAATGAGTTTCTTGGGCAATGCAGCGATGAATAAAATTATGAGTGTTGTCACTATCAACCAGAATGATGACCTTTCGATGCTTGATGTAACTGATTAGATTGAGGGTTTGGGGAGTGGAGAAGCCAGTGAGAGCATTGAAGGAAATGACCGGTTCTACTTTGGGAGGGTCTGAGGGAGGGGTTATGTCAGTGGATTCAGGTGACTCGGACACAGAGGGAGTTTCTTCATCTTCTTCTGAAATATCCTCGGAGATGGCCATAAAAAGATTTTGTTCTTTACACTTGTGGCCCAGGAAATATTTTTCATCACAGTTAGAACAAAGGCCTTTGAGTTGGCGTTCATCCATTTCAGCCCTAGTCAATTTTTGGATCTTTAGCAGAGCAGAGGGAGTAGCGGGATTTACTGGTTTAGGGCGAGGGATAAAGGAGGGTTTGCGGTTTTGAGCATATACAACTTGTTGTGCTTCTTTATCTCTTTTGGTAGCCTCCACCCAACTTGCAGGCCAAGCCATGAGGACATGGGCCTGAATTTCGTCCTTGAGGCCACTGATAAAACACTCTCGGAAAAAGGCATCAGACATGCCCTCTGTTCTAAAAGTCAGGCGTTCAAAGGCAGCTATAAAGTCTTCCATGGTTCCTAATTGTTTCAGCTTTGTCAAACGGCCCAAATGGTTGGTGTCAATGTCAAAGCATTCATAAATCTCTACCACAAAGTGTGTCCAAGCAATATACCCTTGACGAGAAGTTTTTCTCCATTGCCAACGTTCTTGATCTAGATGGAGAACACCATACCGAAGTTTGGCCAAGTCATTTGTAATGTCATATAAAGAGAAGTAATGTTCCATTTGGGTTACCCAACCAGTGGGGTCCGTGTAACACCCTGTTTCCCCCAGGTTGTAAAAATAACTGGACTAGCCAGAATTGTGGCAAACTCATGAATGTGAATATGTGATGTGAATGGACCTTATGGAAAAGGTCAATGAATGTGAATAACATTATGAATTTATATTGCAGGACTGCTGAGAGGGGATGTGCAGAAAAAGAGACCACGATGGTAGTCGAAGGCACCTGGAAAGGTGGTGTTAACTTCCACTGAGAATTAATACCATATTTGGACTTCACTGGCCTGGAGAACCAAAAGCAGCTCGCTGGCCCCGAATTAAATGTCTCGCAACCTGGCAGGTAGATGGCTCCTCAGGAATTAATGAGGGATGGGGAGGTGAACCGCCCATCCGTAGAGCCATCATGACTGACCAGTGCGAGGTAAATCGCGCCACACGCAACCTCGCAAGAGGATAAGGCGTGGGGTAGAAGCGATTGGGGGCAGACGCAAGGGGAGGAAGAGAACTCTAGAAATATGCAGAGTGAGTGATAGCAGAGAGGAAGGAGAGTAACCTTCGCTCCTGGTCACTGGCAGACAGAGACACAGTCTCACAGCATCGTGGTCTCAGCTCGGGGGTGGCTAGTGGTAAATCCACTGGGAGTCGTTGAGCCTACGGTTGGGTGGAAACGACCACCCCTCTCAGTAGTTACACAACCTCTGGTGTTACTTTATGATAAGTGTTTTTCCTTTGGCATCTTGAAATATATGTATTCTGATAATTATGCTCATAAGTTGTGAAACTGTGAATGATTTCATTATAAGAATGTCTGTATGGTATTTTGATCAGTACTAGTAGTTGTATATTTGTATGGAAAGACTACGTATGGCATATGTCCTCATGAATCGTTATTTATATGCGTTGGAGCATACCTAAAATTTCGTATGTGGACAATCAGTGTAATGCACACCCATTATTAATAAAAACTCCTTTGGTGTTTTCCATGTCCTCACTGATAATAAGGAAGATATGCATGACATAGTGAATTTCCAAAGAAACTTACATCATGGAATGCCCAAGGTTTGAGTGACCCTCACAGAAAAATATATCATCATCAAATCTCATCAAATATTGTCTTCAATTGGCAAGGTGAACATTATGTGTAATCTTTAAACAAGGGAAATAGTTGCAAAGAAGCTAGTCCCTAC
This sequence comes from Picea engelmannii, assembly GCA_009831015.1. Classification (NCBI taxonomy): domain Eukaryota; kingdom Viridiplantae; phylum Streptophyta; class Pinopsida; order Pinales; family Pinaceae; genus Picea; species Picea engelmannii. The sequence goes on from ML783506.1 coordinate 322,049, forward strand.
CTAATTTGTATTTTACGTGGAGTGCGGGGATATACACAGAAAAGAATGGAGAGTCTAATAGTCTCGCGGGGATATAAACTATGACAACAAGCGCTCGATCACAGTTGAGGTTCTACTGGGATTTAGGTGTCAACCAACCATTCATGGTGACGATTCAATTGAAATATCAATCTAACAGTGGATGATTTTTGAGGTTTTGGGGATTCGATAGAACCGGTGGTCCCGATAAATAGACTGAAGAGGTCAAATGAAGAAACGATCAAACGGTCGACATGCGTCAAGATGGTGTTGATTGTTTTGGCACCCCAGTGGTCCTGATATGAAAGAATGAATCGACGGTTGTGATTAAATGAAGGACAAATTGGAGGGTTGATGTACATTGAAGTGTTGTAGAGTGTATTGGTACCTCGATGATCCTAATGAATGTGATTGTAAATCAGCGAAAAATATTGAATCTAGGATGAGATCTGAGAGCTAATGAGCGTCAAAATTATGTTGTGTGGTCTGTAAGTAGATTGTGTGAAATGAAAAGTGTTAGGGCCGGACATTGAGGAAGAAGCAAAGGGTGTTGGAGCATACTTGAAACTTCATATGCGGAAAAATGATTGAATGCATGAGTTGTATAAAGAAAGTGCCTGAATCTTTTCTTGTGATGCAGGAGAGTTGTAATATACCAAATATAAAATGTATGCAGAACTAAAATAAAATGCTAGTAATGGTAGAATAACAGCAATATAACCAGAACATTCACCACAATATAAGAATAACAATAGAAATAGCACTTTGAATCTGAAAGCAATGTTCACGGGCCTCTTCGAGGGGGCAGCCTCCAGTTGAGAAGAGCTCTATTACAATAATATCCAAGCTAAGGTTCTCATACCCTCAACTCTTATTTATACTAAAAAGAAGCATCTAGAGGAAGATCCTTCTAGAAGCGGAATCTTCTATTAGGTCTTCTTACATCCGCCTTATTCTATTTTATTGAAAGGCCTTATTAATATTGACCTTTATTACATCCGAATATATTGTTCTACCTATGTGCAGGTTAGGACCCTAACATGTCCACCCCCTTAAAAACAATCTTGTCCTCAAGGCTTGAGATGAGGAAATTGTTGCAGAATGGTAGTTGGTTCCCAAGTGGCGTCTGCTGGAGTTGTATCTTTCCACTATACTAGCACTTCCTTGATGGTTCTCTGACGTAGGTGACGCTCACGCTGGTCCAAAACTGCTTCTAGCTGTAGCCAAATGGATCCTTCTTCAGCTAACTCTGGAAGGTTGGTTTGAATTTGGCACTTAGCTCCAATCACCTTCTTTAAGCATGAAACATGAAAAACAGGATGTAGCTTTGAATTGTTGGGAAAAGCTAACTGATAGGTGACTTGTACCACATGCTTGAGTATGGTACGAGGACCATAAAATTTGGGCGCTAGATTCTAACAATGCTCGGCCTTGAGGGACGTTTGCTTGTAAGGTTGCAGTCAAAGAAACACCTAATCCCCTTCTGCAAATTGACGTTCAGAGCGACCTTGATCTGCTTGTTGCTTCATGCGATTTTGTGCCATGACCAAATTCTCTTTGAGGGTACGGAGAATAGCCTCTCAAGATGTAAGTGTTAGGTCAACCGCCTAGACCTTCGAGGCACCCAGAAAGTATGAGAGAACTGAAGGTGGATTCTGTCCATATACCACTTCAAAAGGCATCATGCGTGTAGCTGTATGGTATGAAGTGTTGTACCACCATTCAACTAGGGGTAACCATTGAGCCCACTGATTTTGCTTTTCCGAGGCAAAACACCTCAAATATGTTTCCAAACACTTGTTGACAACTTTTGTTTGGCCATCAGTCTGGGGATGATAAGTTGTGTTGAGATGCAATTCGGTGCCTTGTATCTTGAACAGTTCTTGCCAAAAATTGCTTGTGAAAGTTGGGTCGCGATCAGAAACAATCGAGTGTGGCATGCCATGAAGCATGAAGACCTAATCCATGAAGATTTGAGCCACCATGGATGATGTAAACATGTGTTGAAGGGTGAAAAAATGAGCATACTTGGAAAGGCAATCAACAACCACCATGATGACGGATTTATTTCCCAATTTGGGTAAGCCAGTAATAAAATCCATAGAAATATCCTTCCAAATAGCAAGTGGAATTGGGAGCAGTTGTAGTGTGCTCGGCGATTTGATTGTTTCTTCCTTTTTACGTTGACACACATCACATTCAGCTACAAAATTACGAATGTTTTGTTTCATACCATCCTAGAAAAAGGAACATGTGATCCTGTCATAGGTTTTCGTGAACCCGGAGTGCCCTGTTGTGGGTGTAGCATGAAGCTCGGAAAGTACCGTAGATTTAAGCTTTGATTGTTTACTTAAATACAAACGGCCTTTGTATCGAAGCTCCTCATGGAGCCAAGAGTACCCTGAGGAAGCTGGAGCCTTGGACTACAATTGGTGGATCAACTGTGAACTTTTTGGATCTTGTAGCCATTCCTGGCGAATGGCTTGGAGCCAATCGGGTACAATGAATGAAAGAGAAAAAAGGGATCCTTCGTCTTCATATTTTTAGGAAAGTGCATCCGCAACCACATTGTATTTGCCTTTCATATAAATGATCTCATATCATATCCAAAGAGTTTAGTCACCCATTTTTGTTGCTCTGGGGAGGAAATGTGTTTTTCCAGAAAATACTTGAGGCTTTGATGGTCTGTCTTAATTTGGAAACGTTGCCCCAATAGATAAGGATGCCACAGATCCACGGCATGGAGAATAGCCAACATTTCCTTTTCATAGATGGATTTTCCATGATTTCTTTCAGATAGTTTCTTGCTGGTAAAGTCCAAAGGTCGACCCTCTTGCATAAGGACAGCACCAATTCCTTTCCCCGAGGCATCACATTCCAACACAAAGGTCTTTGTGAAATCGGGAAGGGCGAGGACTGGAGTGGTGCACATGGCCATCTTCAAGGTCTGAAAATATTGAGCAGCAGCTGGAGTCCAAGTGAAAGAGTTATTTTTTAGGAGAACAGTGAGAGGTGCTACAATCTTCCCATAATTCTTAACAAACTTGTGATAATACCCTGTTAAGCCTAGAAATCCATGCAATCTCTTAAGAGTTTTTGGGTGAGGTTGGTCTTGCATAGCTTCAATCTTTTTAGAATCCACCCTGACGCCATCTTTGCCAACCAGATGACCCAAGTATTCTACTTCTGAGGCGCCAAAAGCACATTTAGACTGTTTCGGAAAAAGTTGGTGCTGAGAGAGTAGATGGAGAACTCGATCGACATGAGAAAGATAGTTTGTCTAGGTTTTGCTATAGATGAGGATATCATCAAAGAAAACTAAGACAAAATGGCAGAGAAAAGGACGGAAGACATGATTCATGAGGCTTTGGAAGGTGGAGGGAGCATTACACAAGCCAAAGGGCATGACCAAAAATGCATAGTGGCCCTCATGAGTTCAAAACGAAGTCTTGGGAATGTTTGCCTCTTTCATACGTATCTGGTGGTAGCCCGAACGAAGATCCAGTTTAGTGAATAATTGGGCACCACTCAATTCATCCAGGAGGTCATCAATGACAGGAATGGGGAATTTGTCTTTGATGGTAAGTTTGCTGAGGGCACAGAAGTCATGACACATTCGCCAAGAACCTTCTTTCTTCAGGACCATGACCACGGGAGACGAGTAGGGGCTCGTACTAGGGCAGATAATGCCTGCATTAAGGAGTTCCTAGACCATTTTCTCTATTTCATTTTTTTGGGAAAGGGGGTGACGATACGAATGGATATTGGGAGGAAGGATTTTGGGTACAAGGGGAATGGAATGATCATGAACACCATGGGAAAAAGGGAGGCCTTGGGGAGTGGAATTGACCAATTGATGTTTAGAAAGGATGGCTTGGAGGTCTTGCGGTACCAAGGGTGACTCTATTGCTTGTATGGCATGGAGTTGGGCAATAACACCAGAATGACCCTTTTCGAGCATCTTTTCCATGCGATGGGAACTAATGATCTCAGGTGAACTAGGGGTGATGCCTTGGAACTTATATTGGTGGCCCTCTTGATCGAATTGCATGGTTAAGTCTTTAAAATCCATGAGAATGGGACCCAAAGTCCTTAGCCAGTCTGCACCCAACACAATGTCACAACCTCCCATGTCGATAGCAAACATATGGGATTTCAGGTGGTAGTCACCAATTTGGAGACGCACATTTTCACAATGCCCTCCACATTTCATGGAACCACCATTGGCGATCATGATTTGGAAATTATTGATGGCATGGATGTAGCAATGAGTTTCTTGGGCAATGCGGCGATGAATAAAATTATGGTGTTGCCACTATCAACTAGAATGATGACCTTCCGATGCTTGATGTAACTGATTAGCTTGAGGGTTTGGGGAGTGGAGAAGCCAGTGAGAGCATTGAGGGAAATGACCAGTTCTACTTTGGGAGGGTCTGAGGGAGGGGTTATGTCAGTGGATTCAGGTGACTTAGACACAGGGAGTTTCTTCATCTTCTTCTGAAATCTCCTCAAAGATGGCCATAAAAATCTTTTGTTATTTACACTTGTGGCCCAGGAAATATTTTTCATCACAGTTAGAACAAAGGCCTTTGAGTTGGCCTTCAGCCATTTCAGCCCTGGTTAATTTTTGGATCTTTAGCGGAGCAGAGGGAGTAGCGGGATTTACTGGTTTAGGGAGAGGGATAAAGGAGGGTTTGCGGTTTTGAGCATATACAACTTGTTGTGCTTCTTTAGCTCTTTTGGTAGCCTCCACCCAACTTGCAGGCCGAGCCATGAGGACATGGGACTAAATTTCATCCTTGAGGCCGCTGATAAAACACTCTCAGAAAAAGGCATCAGACATGCCCTCGGTTCTAAAAGTCAAGCGCTCAAAGGAAGCTATAAAGTCTTCCACAGTTCCTAATTGTTTCATCTTTGTCAAATGGCCCAAATGGTTGGTGTCAATGTCAAAGCATTCATAAAGCTCTACCACAAAGTGTGTCCAAGCAATATACCCTTGACGAGAATTTTTTCTCCATTGCCACCATTGCCAACGTTCTTGATTTAGATGGAGAACACCATACCGGAGTTTGGCCAAGTCATCTGTAATGCCGTATAAAGAGAAGTAATGTTCCATTTGGGTTACCCAACCAGTGGGGTCTGAGCCATCAAATTCGGTCACATCCACCCGCGGGAGTTGTAGGTCACGTTGAAAGTGATGGTTCTGCAAGGTATGGGAATGCGAGGAATGGTCACCTTCAATATGTGGAGGTGAGGAAGAGGAAGGGTTATCTTTAGGGATATGTAGTTTGGTGCAGAGTGCCGAAAAGACTAATTCAAGCTGGGTGGTGAGGTCTTGTTTGATTTCCCCCATTCAGGACTGCATGGTTGTATTGATGGTGGCAACATTGGCACTGAGTTCTTTCACTTCTTGTTGGGTCTAAATGAGACCAGATTGCAAGGTGTTGAAGCGAGCTTCCAAGTCTTGGCTACGAGTATGGGCCATGAGGATGAGGAAACTGAAAAGGGGCGGGTGGGGTAAAAACTTTTGGCCAAAAAAATGATATGGATGAATGAGATAAGGGCGAAGAGATGGATCCAATGGAATAGGTATCAAATAATGGTGAAAAAAATTCCAAACTCGCTTTTTTTTTTTTTTTTTT